>SJXQ01007077.1:356443-389343 GCA_006408695.1 Aepyceros melampus
ACCCTCCCGGGAGCCCACCTCCCGCCTCCCCTGGGTGAGGGAACTGCTATCCTCACCCCGGCCCCTCACCTGCTTGCTTGCTGTTTTATGTGCTTTGATGCATTGTTCTTTTAGAAGTAGATATTTACACTTCACTTGTTTTTAACTTATTGGAATATACTGTATGTAACCGTTCCGGGGTTTTCGTTTTTCTTTTGTACCTCCTATGAGATTTATAACAGCCACTGACACTGTGGTGCATTGCTGCGGGTCATTTGTTGTGGCTGCTGTGTGGTGTTTCAGGGCGTGTCCATCACTCCTGACGACCGTGGGGTGGGCGCTAGCTTTGCTGTAACAAGCAGTGTGATCAGGGTGTTCTTAGCCGTGTCACCTGCAGGAGCTCCTCTTGGGCGGCTAAGTGCAGCAGTGGAAGGGCTGGGTCATGGGTGTGTTGAACCTCCCTGCCTTTTACAGCTGGGGAAGTTGGGGCTCGGAGAAGGCGCACGCTTGCCTCAGTTCAAGCGAATGGCAACGTTTTCCCAACTACAGACCACTAGCAGACAAAAACCAAAATTGGATGCTTAGTGAGAGCAGGGTATTAGCCCATGTAGACACAGGGGCCCCTGTTTCTGGCCTCCCTTGTGGTTTGGTGGGTAGACTTATGAATGTTTCCTGAGTATCAGCTCTGTGGCAGAGGCTGGGGCTAGGAGATACAGAAATAGATCCACCGCTTTGGAACCGGTGAGTGAAAGGGGAGAGGGGTACTTAGAGACCCGGAAGAAAAGCAGCAGTGACTGTGTATGTGTAACTTGTGCTGCTGATAGGATGGGCACAGTGAGGGTGTGGGGGAGGGGGCACTCAACCAAACTCACCCAGGGAAAGGGTATCAGGGAGGGCTTCCTGGAGGAGGTGACATCTGATCCTAGAACAGGACAGGGGACATGAGTTCCAGGATTGGGGTGTGTGGTGGAGAGGGCATTCCAGGCAGAAGGAACAGCACAGATAAAAAGGCCTGGAAGGAAGATCCATCAGTTCCTAAGGATGCACAGACATTAAGTTCAGAAGTGGAGGGAAGGCAGGACAGGGTCATTTCACAGACCTTGGCTCCCAGCAAGCTCTCAGTTGATCTGAGCACGGCCTGCTCTTCGGTACATGGGTACTTAATGCATATTTGCCCTGGAACCTCTCCGCTTTGGAAGTACTTCCCCCTCACTCTGCTCCCTGGGCACGGGGCTTCTCTCCTACAGCTGGTGGTCTTTGAGCAGGAGAACTTCCAGGGCCGGCGGGTGGAATTCTCCGGGGAATGCTTGAACCTGGGAGACCGCGGCTTCGAACGAGTGCGCAGCATCATTGTCGCCTCCGGACCGTGAGTGTTTAGGCGGGGGTCGGGGGGGCACTCCCACAGCCTTAGTGAAATAGGAATAGCAAAACAACCATGACTGCTCTTGACTGCCTTCCCCTGTGCTAGCGGAGACGCACACGGTCATCCCTCAGTACCCTCCGCGGGCTGGTTCCGGGCCCCCAGCAGATACCGAAATCTGCCGAGGCTCAAGTACCTGGTAGAAGATGGCATAGTCCAGCCTGACTTCTGTATTCACAGATGCAGGACCCCCCATACTGGGGCCAACTGTGTACTATTTCTAGGGCTTGTTTCAAAGCCAAGAGGGAAGAAAGGGAGGTATGGTTCTCCTTCCCATTTACAGATGAGGAAACTGAGGCTCAGAGAGGTATAAGCATAAGGGCACACTGACAGTACGGCATGATTCCAGGCTCCAGAGAAGTGTTGCTTCTGCTGCAGAAGGAGCCCCCTGCCCATCACGGATGGCAGGAGGAGGGAAAAGGGCCAGGTCTCCACTAGCTGTCCCCTCTCCTGGGCAGCAAGCAGCCTTTAGGATAATAACGAGCTTCTGCTGAGTACCCACGAGGTGCCAGGCACCGACTGAGGGCTTTACCTAGATGATCCTACGGTGCTGTGTGGGGGAGGGGTGGTTCTTATCCCCATTTGATGCATGGGGAAACCGAGGCTCAAAGGGTGAGTAGCAGAGCCTGGGTTTGCCTCAGGTTGTGAGTTTCACTCACAGTGCCTATATCATCCTGCTCCACAGGCTGCCCCTGACTCTCTGGGCCTAAGGCAGAATAATTGTCCCTTGGACATAGTGGTTGTGCCAACTTCAACCCCTGTGGACTACGCTCAGGGCACAGGGCCAACCTCTGGACAAGACCCACAGGGCCCAAAAAGCCTGCAAGGGGTGTGATCAGCCTTTACAACCAGCATCCCGGGGCTCTGGGTGCTACAGAGGGCAGAGATAGGCTTTGAGATCAGACATGCCTGGGTGTGAGTCCCAACTCCGCTGTTTACCTTGTTCAGTGTCTAAGCCTCAGTTTCCTCATCTCTGAAATGGGCAGAGTAATGGTCCCCACTCCCTTCCACTAGATTATTCTCAAGTCTGAAAGCAATAATGCAGCATGGAGCTGGCATTCTGTGGGTGCCCAGACATTAGCTGGTGGCAACGAGGATTATTGACTCTTCCTGATGCTCTATGTGTTTAGCCAAGTTACCATGGGCCAGGGTAGGCTGGTAACCTCAGCCCCACCCTCAGATTCAAAGCCCAGCTGAGAAGAGAAGCTGCCGGATGTGGCCAGTTTGGGTTTTCAGGCTTTTTTCATTATCAGTGACTCAAACCCAGAGTATTTCTCCTCCAACAAACATGCAGCTGGTCTTTGGTGTGTGCTCTGGTCCTGGGTCCCAGGGCCCCGGGCCCGTGTCAGGACCAGCAGGGCCCTGGGAGAAACAGCAGTGAAGAAAGCGATGGAGGGGATGAGGTGAGCAGGGGGAGGGGAGGAGAGGTGTGTCCTCACACAGGTGGGGAGGGGAGGCAAGCCTGCCTGAAACCCAGGAGGCCTCAGCGGACACTCGCCACCACCGCCATGTGACTTTAGACCAGTGACTTAACCCCTCTGAGCCTCAGTTTCCCACGTAGGTGAACTGAGATTCCTGCCCTACCTCTCTCCTTGCTCATATGAGCCACAGGAGATGAGAAAAGGCACTAATATAGACAACTCCTCACCCGCATCACTGGGCACTGTACTCCTGAATAAGACAGTTTTAGGAGAGGGTGTTGGAGTGGCAAGACCACTCAGTGTCTGTCTTTCCATAAGCTCAGATCTCCGGCTTCCCTTCCTCTGTAATCATGAACAATCTTACGGGCTGTGTTTTCTCTTTAGACCCTCATCACCTCCTGACAAGGCAGATGCAATCCTCTCTTCTCCTTGACGGAGGCTAATGAGCTCAGGTGACTTGCCCAGATCACACAGAAAATAAATGCTACAGTGGGATTAGAGCTGGGGTCTGTCTGTTGCCAAAGTCTATCCTCTTAACTCCTGCACGGCACCATCTTCCAAGGCTCCCTCTCCATGCACCCACGCATCCATCCATAGATCAGTTCATCCATCCATCTGCACGCTTATTCTCCATCCATTTATTTATCCCTCTATTCAGCACTCCGTCCATCCGTCCATTCTCCACCATGCAGCCATCCAGCAAATACACTCCTCCATAGATCCATAGGTCCAGCCGTCTACCCGGCCACCTACCTGCCATCCACCCATCTGCCCGTTCGTTCAGCCATCAGTTCACCCATCCACCCGCCGCCCGTCCACCCGCCCATCCTTTTCCCATATGCTCCAGCCTCTGTGGGGCCGAGGCAGATTCGCCTCTATTCTGAAAGAATGAATCTGCACCATCACCTCTGCCACTCTGCTCTGTGGGTTGGTGCCTTCCTCAGACGAGATCTGAGGCTCCTTGGACACATTCTATTTCAGCCTGTGGTAGTAGCCTCTCCCGCCCCCATCTCCCCCCTCTCATTCTGGGTAGAGGAGGGTCCCAGCCCCCAACAGGGAGATGAGACTAATGTCAGCCTCCCCCAGCCCTCTCTTGTTCCCTGAGAACTCCAGAACACAGAGAGGAAAGTTTAAGGTGCTCCTTCGTCACAGCCTTCTCATCTATGAAATGGGCATCATCTTATCTCCCCCAGAATCCCTGGTTCTTTTAACAACAACCTCACTTCCCATCCTCAATCAGGCTGCGCTGAGAAAGCCCCCATCTGACGCACGCTTGTAATTAATCCTTTTAGAAAACTGAACAACTCCATATGCACAATCACATTTAATTCTCATAGGCATCAGAGAGGCAAACATTACTCTCATTCCCCCTTCCACTGCCCCCGTGCTGATTACGGTATTCTGTTGTCAAACACGATTTGAGCACCTGTATCAATTTTTCCCTACCCCATACCTACAGGAATATTATTTGTTTAATATGCTTATTTGATTTTTAAAAATAATATCTATTTATTTGGCTTCCCTGGGTCTTAGTTGTGGCACGTGGGATCTTTTAGCTGTGACATGCAAGCTCTTAGTTGCAGCAAGTGGGATCTAGTTCCCTGGCCAAGGATCAAATCCGGGTGCCCTGTGTTGGGAGCGTGGAGTCTTAGCCACTGGTCCACAGGGAAGTCCCTACTTCATTTTAAAATGACCCTTTTTTGACACAAATAAACACATATCAAAAGAACCTTTGCATCACTCTTACAAATGGAAAGATAGTATCACCTGCTGTAAGTAAAAGGTATCTGTAGAAAAGATTCCTACTGTGAACACAGGATAATAGCCTGCTCAAGGCTCTGGGCTGGTGGCCTGTTCTTCCTTTGCTACAAAGATAAATTGTTGTTGTTGTTCAGTTGCTAAACCATGTCCCACATGAAGCCCACTCCCTGGGCTTCAGCACGCCAGGATCCCCCGTCCTTCATTGTCTTCTGGAGTTGGCTCACATTCCTGTCCATTGAGTCAGTGATGCTATCTAACCACCTCATGCTGTTACTGCCCCCTTCTCCTCCTGCCCTCAATCTTTCCCAGCATCAGGGTCTTTTCCAGTGAGTCAGCTCTTTGCATCTGGTGGCCAAAGTATTGGAGTTTCAGCTTCAGCATCAGTCCTTCCAATGAGTACTCAGGGTTGACTTCCTTTAGGATGGACTGGTTGGATCTCCTTGCAGTCCAAGGGACTCTCAAGAGCTTTGGGGTTTTAAAAAATGTCTTCTGATGTGTTATTTCCCCCAAGTCCTCAGAATGCTAAAATATGTGTAAATCCTACATCTGGGGAGATATTTGGCTTCTGTAATTATACACACTGTCTCATTTAATCCTGCACCAACTTCAAGAAAATAGGCAAATTAGATGAGGAAACCGAGGCTCAGAGAAGTGAAGCCTATAGTCTCCCAGCCAGTCAGTGGCATAGCCTGGGATCAACCCCTCCCTGCCTCCAGCCTTGCGGCTGCCTTGCAAGGCAAAGATGGGAAAGCAAGTGTGGGGAGGGGCCTTCTGCCCACGATGGCTTCTCCTCTCTGCCTTCACCCCCCCTGACTCTCCCTACCCTGCCCACCTCTCGCCCCGTCCAGCTGGGTCGCCTTTGAGCAGTCCAACTTCCGGGGGGAGATGTTCGTCCTGGAGAAAGGCGAGTACCCGCGCTGGGACACGTGGTCCAGCAGCTACCGCAGCGACCGGCTCATGTCCTTCCGGCCCATCAGGATGGTGAGTGGCCCCTGGACCGGACTCGGGGAGGGGGGAGATGCTGGGGCAGGAGCAAGCCCGAGGTGTGATGGCCAGGAGACCTGAGGAGTCAGATGAGCAGGAGAAAGGAAGAAGGAATGTTGGGCGGTGACCTCTGAGCTCATCCAAGGGCAATGTCTCTATGCTAGTCAGTTCACAAGGCACCTGTGATACACTCATCGCGTGCCCTGGGCTGGTGGAGCCCGGTTTTGTTTTTAAGTATCGTTGCATTTCTTTCGTTTTGGCTTTGCTGGGTTTCCACTGGTCCTCAGGCTTTTCTCTGGCTGCAGCAGCGGGGGCTGCTCCTCGTTGGAGCGCACAAGCCGCTCTCCAGTTGCGGTGGCTTCCCTCGTTGTGGAGCACAGGCTCCAGGAGACACAGGCTTCAGTCATTGCAGCTCCTGGGCTCTAGAGCACAGGCTCAGCAGCTGTGGGGCTCAGGCTCAGCTGCTCCCGGGCACGTGGGAGCTCCCAGATCAGGGATGGAGCCCGCGTCTCCTGCGTTGGCAGCAGACTATCACTGAGCCACCCGGGACGCCCCTGGGACCCAGTTTTTCCTTCTTCACCGCTCTCAAGAGGGTGACTGAGCCTGCCGGTTGTTGCCTTCCTTGATTCTGTTTGTAGAATGTTGGTAATTCCTGACTACACTTTAGAGCCTCCTGGGGAGCTTTGAAAAATCTCGAAGTCCACCCGAAATGTTAGACATGCTGGTTGAAGCTTACGTGATGGCTGCAAAGAGGGATATTGCAGAAGGGCACGGTGAACTCCCTGGCAAAAGGACTATATACTGAATTAGCCCCTTTGTAATGTTTAACTAAAGTAACATAACTTCAAGAAGATTCAAAGCTGAAACCGGTTGGAGTTATCCCCAAGCCAGTCTCAGGGTGTTTTCAGAGTTATGGTGATGGCGACTCATTAACCAGCCATGTCTTCACTCACCAAGGTCAGTTTCTGATGATGGTACCAACTTCTGCTTTCCGTGGTGGGAATTTTCATAAAGCGTTTTCATGCACGTCCATTTGAGATTATCAGGTGCCCGCAGCCAGTTCTTTGGCCTTACCAGATCTATCTTAATGGGTTATTCAATCTGATCATGTTCTTCTCAGAATCCGAGGCTGAATTATCAGCCTTAACAATGGACCCTTTGCGAGAATTCATAGATTCTTCTCTAAATCGATGGTCCTTGTAAGGCAGTCTAGGTCAACAGACGGTTGTTGTTGGATAGAGCAGTCAGCTAGGCCACTTGCAGTAGCTTCTAGAGCTTTTCTCCAATACAGTAGGCTGTATGTAGCTCTTAAACACTTGAATCTTGGCTCGTCCAGATGGAGACCTGTAACATACCTGCCAGGCTTTGAATACATAGCAAAAAAGAAAAATAAGAATGTAAAACACCTCATCAGGGACTGCCCTGGTGGCCCAGGATTGAACTCAGGGGTGCTGGTTCAATCTCTGGTCTGGGAACTAAGATTCCCACATGCCACATGGCACAGCCAAAAAGCTTTTTTTTAAAAGACCTCATTAATATTGCTGTGTTATCTGCCTATTGAAATTAGCATAATTTAGAAATATTTGCTTAATAAAATATATTATTAGAAAAAAATCCCACTGCCGGGACCCCCGCCAACCCAGACCAATTGAATCCAGATCTCTGGAGCTCATTTGCCGGCACTGATTTCTTTCCATGCCTCTGAGGTCTCTGGGTAGCCAGGGCTAAGAGCCACTGGTCTAGTCCCTCCCCCGTACCGCTGCCACCATCCTGGGTGGCCCGTTTTCTCTCTTACCTCCAGCTTTCTCCCAGCTGGGTCCCCTGGCTCCTTTCCAGCCCTCTCTCCTGGGATGTTAGAGGGATCTCTGTCTCAACCATCTCCCACATGCAGTCATTCATCCCACCACAGACATGTGGATGTGTTTCTGCCAGGCTCTGCCGTAGGCTCTGGATGTGCAGGGGTGCTTGCAACAGGCAAGGTCCTTGCCCCCATGGGAGGCGGCTACTGAACACCTAATCACAGAAATCCACCTGTAATGGCAGACAGCCGTGGTGCTTACTGCACGGGGGTCTTGCAAGGTGTGCTCAGAGAGGGGAAGAGGAAACTGGGGCTCTGGTGTTGGGGAAACGGGAGTGGGAGTGCCTGGGGAGTGATCCGGGGAAAGAGCTCCCAAAAGATGGGGACCGAATCAGCCGTGGGCACAGCCTTCCGGGGGACAGCGGGGGCAGCGTTCTTGGAGTGAAGATGGGCTGGGTGGAACAAGGAGCTAGAAAGGGGGGCTGGTGTGGCTGCAGGAGAGGCAGTGGAGGGGAGCGGGGTGAAGATGGGATGTGAGCAGGGACATGCTTCTCTGGAGGGTTCTGCCCGTGGCTGGCTGTGTGATGCTGGGCAAGAAGCTTAACTTCTCTGAGCCTCTGCACCCCTGATCAGCATAATAAAAATATTGAATGAATTTGTCTGGAGCACTTGGTGTATTCCGGGCATCATGCTAAGTGCCCTATATGGGTTAGCTCTGTGAAGTAGAGGCCGACATCCTTGTATTTCCAGATGAGAAGGGCACTTCGAGGCTGGATGTTGGCAATCCCATGATGGTCTGAGCAGGCTCAGCTCCTCTCGCTCTCTCTCCATGCCCAGGAGGCCCCATTCACCCCTGACCCATCTCTCCTTCCCCAGGACGCCCAGGAGCACAAGCTCTGCCTGTTCGAAGGGGCCAACTTCAAGGGCAACACCATGGAGATCCTGGAGGATGATGTGCCCAGCCTCTGGGCCTACGGCTTCTGTGACCGCGTGGGCAGTGTGAGGGTCTCCAGCGGAACGTAAGCCCTGCTCCTGTGGGCCCTCATCCCCTGCTTCATTTCAAGCTCAGGCAGGCTGGGAGGGCACCCCCCCCACCTATCCCCGCCCCCGCCCCGACAGGATGCAACATCAGACGTGCAGGAAAGGGTGCAGGAAAGGCCGGAGGCCTGGATTCTGCCAAGAGAGTGTCATCGCCCTAGGGGGCGGGGGTGGAGTCCTGTGTTGATGAATTACATGTTGGTGTAAACAACGCCAGCAATTGTCCTAAGAGACGGGAAGATGCAGCGAGCTGGGGCTTCTAGCCCGGTGTTTGGGTAGAGAAATAGTGAAGCGAGGAGGAGCAGAGTAGATGTGAGTAGACCAGTCTGGGTGGGTCGAGGAAAGGGAAATATCCAGGGAGATCGGCGCCTCTGGGGACTTGAGCAGAGTGACATCTGAGAGGTGAGACTGTGTAACGAAAGGGCCTTGACCCTGTGACTGATGCGCTGTGGCACCTGGGTGAGCCACAAGCCCTCCCGGTGTCTCAGTGTTGCCCTCTATACAATGGGCACATCAGAGTTCTTAATCCCAGAGGAGTCTTTCTGCTCCGAACTCTAGAATTTGAAGCTTTCCAAACAGAGGCCCCTCTTAACCCCATGTCTGTGAGAACACAGGGAAGGGCCAGATACCCAAAGGAGGTCACTTTATCCATCCCCCTGCCTCCAAAGAACCATACAAGACACCTCTGATGTCCTCGAGTGGAAGGCATCTAACTCTCCACCCCAGATGCTTTTCTGAGTTCCTATAACACCATCAGGGCTGTGGTCTTTTTCTTGCTCTTTTATCCTTCGCTGAGACCAGTATTCCAGTATGTAAGCCATCTGAAATTTACCAAATGTTGTCAATAAGCCAGGCTTTGTGCTCAGCACACAGCAGGAGGCAGAGGTGAAGAAGGCTCAGCTCCTGCCTTCAGGGGCTTATTCAGTCTAGCAGGAGGGTGTCAGTATACCTGTGAGATGATGTCCAGCAATAATAGATAGATGGTCCACACAGGAGGTAAGAGGGAGAAGAAAGGTTTCTGGGACTGGGTTCTGTGTGCTGGAGTGGAGGGCAGGTCCAAGGTTTACCTGAGGAGGCTGGAACTTCAGACCTTGAAAGATGAGCAGGGGGTCTGAGAGAGACCTGGAAAGGCCCTCCCAGCAGAGGCAATGACAGAATTAGAAATTAATCATGGATAATAAGTTGTATTAAGCGCTGACGATGGACCGAGCACCATGCTAACTTCTTTCAATGAATCGTCATTGAGTCTTTACAATATACCCATGAGGCAGGTTTTCATCAGCCCCATTTCACAGCTAGCAAGCTGGGGTTCTGATAAGTCATCTGTCTAGTAAATGGCAGAGCTAGGATTTGAACTATTTGTCTCTGATACCGGAAGGTGTGTTCCCAGCCACTTCACACAAATTCACTTTCCGACAAAGGAAACCACTTTTTGGACCAAGACTGCCCTTTCTTATTGCTAATCAGTCCCCCAGCCCTGTCTTCACTCCCTTGGATCCTGTTCTCTGAGCTCCAGATCATCACTTTCAGTGGAATGTGCATTACTCTCCCTACCATGTATCTGTAATCCACTTAGCAAAGTACTCTAATTCATTTTCCCTTGGCCCCCCAAACCCTCATAAACCAGCTCCCATGACCATCACCGCTTCACTTAGAGGAGGAAGCCGAGATCTGTCAGAGAGGTGAGATCACTGCCCAGAGCCAGCAGGAAGGGGCCAAGCCCGCCCAGAGGAGCCCCAGGTGCCCCAGCCTGCGAGGACAGGAGAGGGGTGGAGGGCAGGCTGCCGGGCTGGATACAGGACTCCCGGGTCCCGGGGTCTCTAGGTGCCAGGTAGTGAGACAGGCCGCCTCCACACCGTCCTTCTTGCTTTCCCCACAGCTGGGTTGGCTACCAGTATCCCGGCTACCGTGGGTACCAGTACCTCCTGGAGCCTGGCGACTTCCGGCACTGGAACGAGTGGGGGGCCTTCCAGCCACAGATGCAGGCCGTGCGCCGCCTGCGTGACCGGCAGTGGCATCGCGAAGGCTGCTTCCCCGTCCTGGCTGCCGAGCCGCCCAAGTGAGTCCACGCGCCGCTCGTGTGTCCTGCCCTGCTGCAGGCTCATCGTCCCCACCTTCCCCACGCAAATAAAAATTCCTGAAGCCAAGCTGTCTCCTGGGTCTAAGAACAGATGCAGGCCTCTGTTGGCACGCGACTTCGTCCGTCTTGATAAGTATTGTAATAATCAAAACAGCAAGCGCAGGACTTCCCTGGTGGACCAGTGCTTGAGAATCTGCCTTGCAGTGCAGGGGATGCAAGTTCGATCCTTGGTCAGGGAACTAAGATTCCACATGCCGTGGGGCAACTGCACCCTCACGCCTTGACTACAGAGTCCACGCACCACAGCAAAACATCCTATGATGTAACATAGATCCCGCACGCTGCAGCTAAGACCTGATACAGCCAAATAAATCAAATAATTTTTTTTAAGTTTAAAACACTACAACTCAAAAAGAACCCAGCCAGTACCACTAAGTCCTTTTCATTCTCTTTGTATATCTTTTGGACAACTCTTCAGTTGAGTCACTCAGTCGTGTCCGAATCTTTGTGACCCCATGGACTGCAGCACGCCAGGCCTCTCTGTCCATCACCAACTCCTGGAGTTTACTCAGACTCATGATGAGTCGGTGATGCCATCCAGCCATCTCATCCTCTGTCGTCCCCTTCTCCTCCTGCCTTCAATCTTTCCCAGCATCAGAGTCTTTTAAAATGAGTCAGCTCTGTGCATCACGTGGCCAAAGGATTAGAGTTTCAGCCTCAGCGTTTGGACAACTCTAGGAGGCCAGCATTGTATAATTATTCTATTTAACAAGTGAGGAAATTGAAGGTCAGAGAGGGAAAGTGACTTGCCTAAGGTCACACAGCTGTCAAGATTTGACCCCAGTCAGGTTCCAGAGTCACAGTCTTAAAAAAAAAAAAAAATCTGTGTTTTCAAATTCTCCTTCAGGTACTACTTTTCTGATCTTTTTTTTCTGCCTTCTCTTCTTACCACCTGTCTTGTTTCTTATCAATTTTGTTTAAATAGGTAGTATTGTGTGCTTAAATGCATTGATTTGTAAGTAAAACTTGATAACACTACAGGATATGGAAAACTGGCATCCTATACCATTGACAGGAAGCAGTCATTTAAGTAAATATAGTTTACAGAAGGCCAAGCACCGAATTATCAGCAGATGCCACTGCTTGGTTAAGCTTTCGCCTGCAGCCTGCTCACTCTTTGATGAAATGGGTGACTAGCAAGTGTCTGAGGGAGGTCTGAAAGAAGTGCTTGCCCAAGGTGAGCTGTTTCTCCCTGATTTAATCAAAGAAGAGTCGAAAGAGGGTTATTTCCTTGTTTATCTGATTCAGTCCTGGGCCCAAGTTCCACCCAGCATCATCTCTCCCGCTACAAATGGCACAGCCCTGTGCTGGAAATCTACAGCAGGCAATATGACTCCTGTCTCAACAAGTAGCTTTGACCAATGTTTTCAATCGTTAATCTCTGCAGGAAGCCTGGGGGAGGTGTTGCCACGGATATTTTCCTGGAGGAGAGGGTATTTGAAGGGGGCCTTGAAGGATGAAGTGGGAGCTTACGTGGTGGTGAACGAGGGAGATGGCATTCCAGGCAGAGCAAACAGCAGGGTCCCTGCTACCCTACATGGCTGCTGCTGCTGCTAAGTCGCTTCAGTCGTGTCCGACTCTGTGCGACCCCATAGACAGCCCACGAGGCTCCCTCGTCCCTGGGATTCTCCAGGCAAGAACACTGGAGTGGGTTGCCATTTCCTTCTCCAGTGCATGAAAGTGAAAAGAGGAAGTGAAGTCGCTCAGTCATGTCTGACTCTTACGACCCCGTGGACTGCAGCCCACCAGGCTCCTCCGTCCATGGGATTTTCCAGGCAAGAGTACTGGAGTGGGGTGCCGTTGCCTTCTCCACCCTACATGGCACCTTTGTGCAAATGATAAAAAGATACTTCTTCCTCAAGACATTTGACTGCTGGGACTTCCGTTGTGGTCCAGTGGTTAAGAATCCACCTTGCAATGCAGAGGACATGGGTTTGATCCCTGGTTGGGGAACTACAATCCCACACGCCACAGAACAACTAAACCTGTGGACCACAACTAGGGAGCCCCTGCGTCCTAATGAAAAGATCCCGCGTGCTGCGCCTAAGACCCAATGCAGCCAAATAAGACAAACAAAAGAAGACAGTTGACTGCCATCTGCCAGAGAGTATTGGTATAAATCTGTGATGTCTATGACGTCAGTACGGGACCCTTGTGCAGTGCCCAACATGTACAGCTGTACTCGGCAGCCGTGGAGCACCGTGGGCAAAGGCACAGAGGTGGAAAGAGCTTGTGGTGGGTCCAAGTGACGCTTATTAAAATGGGAGGAGGAGCTTGGTGGTTGAGTGGGCGGAGGTCGGGGGTGAGAAGGGAATGCAGAGTGCGGCAGAAGAGGAAGCCGGAAAGAAAAGTGGGGCCTCATGACACCCCACTCTGTGGTTTTGCTGAGCTTCAAAGCTGAAGATCTTCCCCTATGGGACATGCATTTTCCTTTTTCCTCCCACCCTAGTTCTCCCACCCTCCATCTGACCAGCCTCCTGCGTTTGAAGTCAGGGTGTCTTGTCTCAGACCAGAAGGTAGGAGCCCTGGGTAGGAATCAGGAGATACGGGTGCTAGTCCTGCTCTACTGCTAGGAGCTACCAAATGTTGGGCAAATCGCTTCTGTACCCAGGGACTCATTCTTGCCATCTGTAAAATGGCAGCATAAACAAGTCCATCCAGCCTCAAGATTCTGATGGTGGGACTCTGTGTTTCCAAAGTTCCATGATTCTCAATGATTCTGCAATGCGTCTCTAAGTGTCCATGTCCTCGGAGGCCAGTATCAAGCTACATAGATGGCCATTGTCAGTTCCTGAGGTGTGTGAGTACAGCTCTGAAACTCTGCTGCAGTGGGATTGTATGAGCCACACAGACCCAACTTTCACATTTCTTTAGTGCTTAGACCTCATTAAAGGCAAGATGCCACATGACCTTATGATCCAAGAAAGGCAAAGAGAAACACTATCCACTCAAATATAACAGTTCCTTTCGAATCACTTAGAACTGTTATTTCATACTTATTGAAAGAACTACTTTAACCTTTTAATATTTCTATATAAATATATATTTAAATTTATTAATATTTAGGCAAAACTTTTTCAGCGTGTCAATTTTGTGAATCCCATAAAAAGAAAACATGCTGGAAATCCATCAGTGAAGTGAGTCCTTAAATTTCTTTGCATTTATAGTCTAACCCTTCCAGATTGCTTTCCACTCAAAGCTGTTGATGTTTTTATTTTCTCACAGGTGTTATATTTTTTAAAATGTGCACATTAGCATCGCTGATGCATAATATATACACTTGGCAAAAGCAGCTGAAAAAACTTGGAAGAAAATAACAAAAAAATTATTTAATATTTAATTTGTTTTTATCAATACGTTTAACTTGTGCTACTGAATTTATGAGTAAACAAAATGTGGTAATAGAAAACAGAGAACCAGTACAAAGTACAAGCAAAAATAAGTGACAAGATAGAATGAAACAAGGAAAAGAACATCTAAAAAGGCCGGGAGTGAGGGTCACATGAGACTTATAAACCTATTATTGTTCCTCACTTGGGTCCTAGTTCCTACGTGTCTCTTGAAATGCGAGCATCTCACCACGTGGAACAGGATTTCAGAGCTTACAGATGTCACATTTTGCCTCGAAACAGAAACTTTCAGTTTCTGCTTAATCAGGTGCTCAACAGAAGCAGTCACAGGCACGATGCTGGGGGTGCCCACAGCCTTCTCGGGCCTTCTCAGTGCCAGTTTGGGTTCTGCATGAGTTCTGCTGTAAACGCCAGCTTAGGGTACAATGCTTGGGCAAGCTGGGACGTCGCTGCATTTCCACGCTAGATCCCAGCTCATGAATCTTTGAGTCACACCTTTGGGAAGACCAGGCCCCTCAGTTATGGAATAGCATCTCCCATCCACAGTGACCGAGGCAGCCCACAGCATTTTGAGCACCAGGACATTGGTACAAAGCCACAATATGTGTGTGCAGGGGGCGGGACGTGGGTGGGAGCGCCACCCGAGGCATCATCTCTCCTGTGCCAGGCCAGATGGTGCAACTGAGTTTTGGGGAAAGGGCATGCTGCTAGAGTGCCCTGCGGAGCTTCTAGAGACACGAGCATCTTTTCAGGGCCACGTTGCCATGACAGCCAGTCACCTGGATCCGATACCCAAGATCAAAGTCCTCTGTGAAGCCTGGGTACCCAGCTAGTTAGGGTAACCTCACATCCTTCCAGCAAGAGAAGGGAACCTGCCCCTCTGTCCTAGCTTCCTGCCCGCTGCTGGGTCACCTCCCACTCCCCCTTCAGCCTCCCTGCTCCCACCACCCACCATCCACTACCATCCTGAGTTTGCATCTCAGCTTTGACATGTACTAGCTGTTGTCCTTGATCAAGCCCAGTTACCTGATAGAACCTCTGTTTCCTCATCTGTAAAGTGGGAGGAATGATAATAAAACCTTAGAGGTTGTCCTGGAAGGAGTAAATCATTAGCTTGAATGTCCTTTTTATAAGGTGCTTAGAGCATAGCAGGCTTCTGAATCATCATCTTCTTGAATGTCAGGAAAGGGGTTTAGAATCCACATGCTTCGTGCCACATTTATTCTGCCTGCTTTCGATGACCATCGACAGAGAGGCTCCTGTGTGCCCGGCTTTGCCTAGATGCTGGGGAGACAGGTTGGGGAAGGCAGAAGTTGCCCCTGGCCCAGTTGTTCACAGGCTAGAGGGGCAAACAGGAAAACACTGTTTCATCTACACTTTCACAGTCACAACAGTTTCCCAGGCTGCCTTGTCCAGTGTCCATCTCATCAGGATATTTGCAGGGGTGGGGGTTGAGGGTAGGGTTAGCCTTCCTTAAGGACAGTCAGCTTGAGGCCTGAAGGGGTTTTCTGAGTTGGGGGGCTGAGAGAAGAGGTCCAACCTAGAAACCAGCCAATCATTCTGGTCCCCTTCTTTAGCGCCACCACTGAGATCTACCAGTTTTATCTTCCAGATATTTCTAGAACCCAAACACGCCCTCCATGCCCCCAGCCCCACTGGGTTGACCAGCTTTCCCCAGAGTATCTCAACAGCCTCCACAACAGTCTCCCTGCCTGTCCTCTTCTGCACAACAACCAGAGGATATTTGCGGAAAGCAAAGCTGGCCCCTTCTTCCTCTGTTTCCCGCCTTCCATATCTTTCCATCTCTGCCAGACTCCTCCTTCTAGCCCACAAAGCTCTGCAGCATCCCCCCTGCAGACCTCCCTGACCTCCTCTTTCCTACCCCACATCCTGTCCACTCTGCACTTCATGACAGCAGTCCTTCCTGCTGAATGTTTATACCTGTGGGTCCCTGCAACTGACACAATCTCCTACGACCCCTGAGCCGCGCTTCAGGCTTCAGTGTAAACAGCCCAGCCCTCCCTCTTTGGACCAGGTTGATCGCCCTCTTTTCAGCTCCCTAATGCTTCCTGGGAGCTGCAGCAGACACAGGAGATGTAGGTCCTATCCTGGGTCAGGAAGATCCCTGGAGGAGGAAATGGCAATCCACACCAGTATTCTTGCCTGGAAAATCCCATGGACAGAGGAGACTGGAGGGCTACAGTCCATGGGGTCGCAAGGAGTCAGACAAGTCTGAGCAACTGAGCAGGCACGCACGCACAAAATGCTTGTTGGAGGGTTCAGATTCCCCCACCCAGATGCAGGACCCTTGTTCTTGTGTTACTTGCTGACTCTCATGCCCAGCGCAGGGTCACAGGGTGCTCAGGAAAATGCAAGTCGCTACAGTCAGACTTCTCTTCCTTTGATTTCCATTTCTCTACCGAGAAAGGGACATTATAAAACACCCAGCAGGGTTACCATGAGTGAGTCACACCAAGCCTGTGGTATGTGCACAATAAACACTATATAACATTATTCAGTAGCAGCTGGTTCCATGGAAGCAGGGGATTTCATTTTGCCAGTTCCAGCAGGCAGTTCCTACATGGCAGGCGCTGCTTATTGGCTATATGAATGAATGGATGAGCTACAGATAAACATGTGGCTGCACACGGACAGATGACTTAACATCTATATGTCATTTTTTCTTATCTGTAAGATGGGGATGATAACAGACCTCTGACGAGGTTATTAAAGGTTTAAATGTATAAATAGAGAGTGCCTAGAGCCATGCCTAAATAGTATCTAATTATATTACTTATAGAAAGCGAATTATGTATGTAAATGAGCTTCCCTGGTGGGGCTAGTGGTAAAGAACCCACCTGCCAATGCATTAGACATAAGAGACCTGGGTTCCATCCCTGGGTCAGGAAGATCCCCTGGAGAAGGAAGTGGCAACCCTCTCCATTATTCTTGCCTGGAGAATCCCCTGGACAGAGGAGCCTGGCAGGTTAGAGTCCATAGGGTTGCAAAAAGCGGGATACAACTGAGCACACACACAAACAACAATATGTGTGTGTGTGTGTATGCAGTTATGGTGGTAACTATTATAGAAATTATTTTAAATAGGTAGTATATGAAAGAAAGTGAAAGAGAAGTCGCTCAGTAGTGTCCGACTCTTTGCCGACTCTTTGCAACCCCATGGATTGTAGCCTGCCAGGCTTGCAGTTCAAACAGAAAAGGAACAAAGGCTCACAGTAAAAAGTAAGCCTGTTCCCCTGCCTCCCCTTCCTTCAGGTATTCAACCCACAGGCATGTAGCGCACAGATCGGTCTATTATCTGCTGTTTTACAGATGGAGAAACAGAGGCACAGAGGAGTTAGACTGAGCTGAGACCTACCAGCCCAGAGTTTTCGTCTTGTCTGTCAGGGGTTCTCCACCTTGCATTTAGGCTGGATGGCTCTTGGTTTGGGGGAAGGAGGTCAGCCCTTCTCCCCTCCATTGTAGCTATTTAGCAGCATCCCAGGCCTCCACTCACTAGATTCCAGTAGAAACAGACCTTCAACGCCCGCTCCCCGCCCCCCGCAGCGGTGACAATCAAAAATGTCTTCAGACTTTTCTAAATGTCTTCCTGGGAGCGGGGCGGCTCGCAAGAGAGCGAGATCACACCCTCTTTGAGAACCATTGATGCATACGAACTGTAGGGCAGCCCTTCAATCTCGTCTCTTTTGTTTTATGCAAACAGCATTTAAAACACTCTGGCCAGGGTCTGGTTTTCTTCTCTCACACCACTTCTTGGCGATCATTCCACTCCTCTGCATACAGAGGGAAATTCTCTTAAGCAGAACTGCCGGCGGGAGGAACAGTGGTGAGCTGCCTGGGCCTGGGGGTAAGTCAGCATGTGGACCTGGGGTGCTCTGGGACGCCTCCCTGGGACGCCCCGCCCCACCGCGCGGTCTGGAGGCGGGACCGGGGCGATGGGGAGCGGCCGTGGGCGGGCCTGGAAGGGGCGGGACCACGTTCCGGGCACGCCCCCGCGCGACGTCACGGCGCCGCGGCCACGCCTCCCCCGGCCGGGGCGGCTGGCGAGCTGGGAGTCGCCGGCGCGCGGGGCTGCCGCGGGAGCCTCTCACGGTAGGTGGCCCCGGGGCGGCGCGGTCGGGGGCCCTGGGCTGCTGCCGCCGGCCGGAGGCCGCCTGCGGGTCGGCCTCGGGCGCCGGGGAGCCCTCGGCCCTGAGGCCTTTTCCCTGGCCCGGCGGCCGCTCCGGGCTGCGGGGCTGGCTGCTGGGAGGAAGGCGGCGCTGGCGGGCGTCTCGCGGATCCGTGCCCGCTCCGTGCGCTCTCCGCGGGTTGCGGCGCAGACCCGGCCCCCGTAACCCGGATCCCGCGGTGAACCCGGGAGGTGCTCAGCGTCTGTGTGCGCGCGTGTGCGCGTGTGCGCGTGTGAATTGAGGGCAGAGGCGGCGGGAAGCAGCGCGTCTCCGCTGTGGGAGCCACCGACCCCTCCCGGGCGCACGCGGGGACCCCCAGCGGGCGCCGAGACGCGCGGGGGGGCGCGTGGAAGTTGACTTGCAGCCGCTGTGGAGTTGCGGGGCGTGTCTCAAGTTGGGGGATTAGGGGAAGGAAATACTTGCCTGGAGCGGGGAGTGGGGGGCGCCCGCTAGGAAGGATGTGGAGTTTGACCAGAGGATCCCACTGCCCAGAAACCTCCGGCTCTTGGAGGAGTGAGCTGAATGGGAGATGCCTCGTAAAGCTAGGACTGGGAGCGGCGGCCAGGGAAAGGGGGCATGGTCCCTAAGGTTGGGCGCGCCGGACCTGACAGAGTCTGTTATTATGTGGGGCAGAGGTCGAGGTCTAGCTTTCCCACTTCAGAGGCCCGCCCCCTCTTGAGGAAGGGTGGGATCCATCCGATTGAGTGCAGTAGTTAGAAGGGCTGATCACTTTGCCTTCTTCTCCTTTTACAGATGGGGAAACTGAGTCTCAGAGGGGTCTTGTGCCCACGGCCTTAGATCCCACAGCTAGGATGTGGCAAAAGTGAAACTCAGCCTGAGGCCCCCTGACTCCTTGTATCTTGTAGAGATGTTGGAAGGGAGGTGCGGGCGTGGGGAGCTGGTAGACTCCTACTCATCCTTCAGAAACCTCCCTGAGCAGCACCTCCTCCTGGAAGCCTTCCAGGGCACTCCACAGGCATCGTTCAGTTCAGTTCAGTTCAGTTCAGTTGCTCAGTCGTGTCCGACTCTGCGACCTCATGAACTGCAGCACGCCAGGCCTCCCTATCCATCACCAACGCCCGCAGTTTACCCAAACCCATGTCCATTGAGTTGGTGATGCCGTCCAACCATCTCATCCTCTGTCGTTCCCTTCTCCTGACCTCAGTCCTTCCCAGCGTCAAGGTCTTTTGGCATCTTGGGCCCCCTATTTGGTATCCCACAGAGTTAACAGGCCCTTGCTTGTTAACCTTTTTTTGCAGGTCTGTCTCCCATTCTGGGCTGTGGACACTTTCCCCTCTACTCCATCTCGCATGCCCTCATTTAGCTGGGTAGCTTGATGGTACGCCAGGCTTCTGGGTTTGGACAAATCTTGGTGTGATTCACTCTGGTTTAGTAGTGATGTGGTCTGGGCGAGTCATCCCCTGCACTCAGCCTCAGTTTCCATGACTGTGAAATCGGGTTTATTGTGTCATTTGTGAACCATTTTAACCCACTGACTCCCAATTGTACTATTATTTATTTAATGTATGTGTTTATATCACCTTGTTTTTTAAAATCTCATGTAATTTTTTAAAATCATAGCCTTATTGAGATATAACTCACAAACCATACAATTCACCCATTTAAAGTATTCAATTTAGTGGTTTTTGAGATAGTCACAGAGTTGTGCAACCGTCACCAGTGTCTAATTCTAGAACATTTTCACTGCCCGTAAAGAAACCCTGGGCCTATCAGCGGTCACTGCCAATCCCTCCTTCCCCCAGCCCCTGGCAACCACTAATCTACTTTTCATCTCTATGGATTTGCCTATTCTGGACATTTCCTATAAAGGGCGTCATGCAGTATGGCCTTTTGTGATTGGTGCTTTTCACTTAGAATGTTTACAAGTTTCATCCACGTGCTACTATGCGGTACTTCATTACTTTTTATTTTAGCATTAAAAAATATATTTATTTGGCTGCGCCGGGTCTTAGTTGAGGCATGTGGGATCTTCAATCTTCGTTTCGGCAGGATCTTTAGTTGTGACATGTGGGATCTAGTTCCCTGATCAGGGATTGAACCCAAGACTTCTGCAGTGGGAGCATGGAGTCTTAGCCCCTGGACCACCAAGGAAGTCCCTATTTTAGTAGCTCATTACTTTTTTTGGAGGGGCTGAGTAATGTTCCATTGCACTGAATAAATCATATTTATCTGTTTATCAGCTGATGGGCATTTGGGTTGTTGCCACTTTGGGACTATTATGAATAGTGCTGCTGTGAACATTCCTGTACAAGTCTTTGTGTGGGTGTATGCTTTCAGTTCTCTGGGGTACAGCCCTAGGCTTGGAATTGTGGGGTCATATGGTAATTCTTCGTTCCACCTTTGAGGTCCTGCCAAACCGTTTTCCAAAGCAGCTTCGCTATTTTAGAATCCTATCAGCAGCAGATGAGGGTTCAAAATGCTCTTGAACAAATTTAGTCTTCAGCAGCTGAAATCTTCCAAATCACCGGCTTTGACCCCTGCTAGTTAGAAGTTAACACATGTGAAATTAATGCACATGAAATTTACACAGGTGGAACTGAAGCGCAGGAAGTTAAGCTCTTCCTCAGCAGAGTAACTGGGAACTCCTGGGTACTCTGAGGAAGGGAAACAGATCAAGACTGGGGCAGTTAGGTGAGGTCCATGTATGCCGTGCCCTCCTGTAACAGAAATATTTGCTGAGGTTCCTCCTGCCAGATCCTGAGCGGGACCAGGGGAGGCCATGAGAAAAGGAATCCCAGGGCTCACTATGCCCACCCCAGGATCCGGCACACGATCCGGTGGCGCCTTCAGGGGCCTCTGCGTGGGCTGAAAGGAAAGGGGGATGGCTCAGACCCCCCAACCCTAGGCCAGCAGGAGTGCCTTGACAGCTGAGGCTTCATGTGGAAGCCAGGGACACCTTTGACAGGTTTCCTAGACTGCAGCCCTGGGGCTTGGAAGTGGAGTCTGGTCCTGCCTGTGCTCCACCCCATACCCCCGTGACGTCCCCTCGAGGCCACGAGGTTCCCTTATCTTGCATTCATGCTTAGTTATGTCCGACTCTTTGCAACCGCATGGACTGTAGCCCGCCAGGCTCCTCTGTCCATGGGATTTTCCAGGCAAGAATACTGGAGAGGGTTGCCATTTCCTCCTCCAGGGGATCTTCTGAATCAGGTATCAAACTTACGAATCTGGAGTTTCCCGCACTGCAGTCAGATTCTTGACCGCCTGAGCCATTGGGCAAGTTAGATGTACCCTAAGTGGGCCACTGCTTATTTCCAGAGACGCCCCCCTGGGCCTGAGGCCAGCAGTCCTGGGCGACGGCCACCTGGGTCCCTCCTCTCAGTCACTGGCCCCACACCTGGGGCGCCCACGCTCCTTGTCTTTGATAAGACAGGGCTGCCCAGGAAGAGCCCAGGTCGGAGGCCGCTGGGGTCGTGAGGCCACAAGGGGGCTCGAAGGCCACCAGTTCTTCTGAGGTTCAGCCCGTCATCTGCTGGTTCAGGAACCTCAGCTGGCACTGGGCTGTGCATCCCGGGGCCCCAGCGCCGGCCTCGTCCTGCCCAGGCCACCGCTCTGTGGGAGGGCCGTGTCCAGTCCCTCCTGCTTTTGCTCGCTCGTGCATCCTTTCCCTCCCCTGGCCTTTTAAAATCCTGAATTCTGTGCGTGGAGAAGGAAGCCTGGGGAAATGGAACAGGGCTGTGGTGGCTCGGCAAGGGGTTGCCCCTTGCTGGGCCTCAGTGTATCCTGCTGGGGAATGGGCGTGGACTGAATGCAGTAGCACCTTGGGATCGGTAAAGCGCTCAGTTGTGTTATCCACGTGACTTCTTGGATCAATTTTTAGCAAGAGTGGCAGCTCAAAAGCTGCTGATATTGGCCCGAAAGCCCAGGTGTGGCCATCGTGGCTTTGATCTGCCAGGCGGCAGAGTGGAAACCTCTCTGGGTAGCAGGCTCCTGGCCTCCCTACTTGCCACCTGTCCCAACTGCCTGCCTCCTCGCTCTCTGCAGACACATCTGTTCTGTCTGGTTCCGGGGCAGGTGCCTGCCCCTTCCCACGCCCCCTGCTCGGGTCTCCTCCACCCCAGGCTTCCACAGCCCCGAGGAGAATGTCTGGGCCGCCAAATGAATTCCCGCATCGACCAGACTTTTGACCCAGGCAGCTGTGGCCAGAGAGTGGGCTGGGCCGTAGCATCTTTGAGGGCCCGGGCCTGTGTTTGAATCCAGCCAGTTCCACATGAGGGCGAGGTGTTCCCTGGCTGACTCCCCAGTGTCTCAGTTTTCTCATCCGCAGAATACAGGCGCAGCTGGGACCTACTTCCTGTGGGTGTTGACGGGAGGGGTCGGGGGTAAAGTGCCCACCCTGCCCCTAGGGGAAACGCCAGGCCCATGGGGTCAGACGGGCTCTTCAGGATACTCGAAGAGGAAAGGAATCTCGGGGCTCACTATGCCCACCCCAGGCCCCGGCACACGATCCGGTGGCGCCTCCGGGGCCTCTGTGTGGGCTGAAAGGGAAAGGGGATGGCTCAGACAGCCCCCAATCCTAGGCCAGCAGGAGTTGCTTTGTGAGACCAGCTTCCTCATCTATCCAGAGGCAGTGATTATAAATACAGTGCCAACAGGGCTCACTGAGTGTCAGGCAGTGTTCTAGGTACTTTCTGTGCTCGAATTCACTTAATTCTCCCACCCGTCCTCCGAAATGTCCACGCAGAGGCACAGAGAGGCAAAGTCTTTGGCACAAGGTCACCCAGCTGGGAAGTAGGGAGAGACAGGGTTTGAATCCAGAGTCTATACACTTTTTAAAATCCTTTTATGTGCTGGGTATTGATTGCTACACAGGCTTTCCTCTAGTTGCAGAGAGTGGCGGCTTCTCTTTGTCTTGGCGCATAGACTTCTCGCGGTGGAACCCAGGATTTCGGGCTCTAGAGCCACAGGCTCTGTAGCTATGTCCGCAGGGGCCTCACTGCTCCGAGGCAGATGGGATCTTCCCAGATTGGGATCGAACTCATGTCTCCTGCATTGGCAGGAGGATTCTTTACCACGGAGCCACCAGGGTCTACACTGTTAATTACCATCTTACCTGCCTCTAGATCCTGTCTTCATGCCTAGCATTCAGAAAATCTCAGTTGCTCTTATTACATTATTATAGAATTATTCTTAGATATTTTATCATAAAATTTATCATAAAATTACTGTATGTTATTAATAATTGTTCGTCACTTTTTCTGCCCTTCTGTCCACACTGCTTCCCAGATGGACAGAACACTCAGGGCTTTTGGCTTGTGAGGTCTAGATTTCTCCTCCCCACCCCGGTGTCCCAGTCTCATGAGCAGCTGGGGGCTGGGCAAGAGCTCAGAGGCAGCTGAGTCCCAGCTCTGCCTCCAGAGTGCTGTGTAACATTGGACAGAGTGCTTGCCCCTGCTGAGACTCTGTTCCCCACCTGTGCAATGGGTAGGCAGGGCTGTAACAAGCTGCCAGTCAACGGCTTCACCCCACAGGGTGGCTCTTGTATACTCCCACGATGTTTTATTTTAAAAGGAGAAAACATTCGAATATTTTTAGAGAGTAATGCCAAAGCCTCCCTTCTTAGGGAAACTCAGGAGCTTGGGCACATACTAGAGTGTCCTGAAGCTGCCCCTTCGGTGGCCTGGGCTCTCCTGGTTTATTCCCACCGTGCCCCAGCCCTGAGGGTCCCTGGCCGAGTGCACACCTTCCAGGCTCTGAGGACCCCAGGGGCCTGCCTGGGTGTCATTTGAATGAGCAGATCTGTTGCTTTAAATACGAATGTATATTTTAAACCACTGGTTTCAGTGTTCTCCAGTTCTTCCAGCGCTGCTTTTCTAGGTCATCAGAGACTGAGGCCTCTTACCTCTTCTGCTACTGTAAACCTTCAAGGCTTTTTTTTAGTGTGGCTGCTCCAGGTCTTAGTTGAGGCTTGCGGGATCTCGAGTTGCGGCACGTGCGATCTAGCTCCTTTACCAGGGATCGAGCCTGAACTCGGCATGGGGAGCGTGGAGTCTCAGCCACTGGGCCACCAGGAGAGTCCCCTCAAGGCTCTTAACACGGCCTTGGCCCCGTCCTGCAGTCCCTCTCTGGGCCCCAGGGTCTGGCCTTACCCGGTCCGGGCCCCTGACTAGCCCACAGGGTTATTTGGGGGCCAGGTAAGGTCCCTCTAGGGCTTCCCAGGGGGCTCAGTGGTAAAGAACCCACCTGCCAATGCCAGAGATGTGAGTTTGATCCCTGGGTCGGGAAGATCCCCTGGAGGAGGAAATGGCAAGTCATTCCAGTATTCTTGCCTGGGAAGTCCCATGGATAGAGGAGCCTGGCCGGCTGCAGACCGTGGAGTGGCAAAGAGTCGGACACGATTGATGGAGGCCCCTCTGCCGTGAGGACTGGCGACTGTGTCTGCCCCAGCACGTCCACGCCGCCTCACAGCTGCCGGAGCACCATCCCATACCTCTCCCTGCCCTCACAGGGTGCCAGAGAGACACTTCTCTGTTGACAGCTTCATTTCCCAGAAACTGACACTCCGCTCACTTCCCTGAAGTCACACAGGCCTGAGGTGACAGCACCAGGATTCGAACCCACTCTCCAAGCCCAGTGGCTGCCGTGGCGGGTCAGCCGTGCACCTGTCACCGCATGGGTGTCTACAGTCAGCGTCGTGAGCCCGCACCTGGCCCTGGGCCTCACTAGGCCCTCCGTGACTCGCCAGATAAATAAGGACACGCGGCAAGTTCTCAGCTGGATGCTGGGGGGCAAGATTCAGGAAGCCACCAGGTCCCACTTTGGCCGGAGCACATGTTCCAGTAGAGGCGGCGAAAGAAAAAGAGAAAATGGTATCTCTGACCTGAGCTGCCCAACTGGGAAACTGGGGCTTCCCAGGGTGGCTCAGCAATAAAGAACCTGCCTGCTAATGCAGGAGACGCAAGAGACGCCAGTTCCATCCTTGGGTCAGCAAGAACCCCTGGAGAAGGGAATGGCAGTCCACTCTGGTATTCTTGCCTGGAGAATCCCATGGGCAGAGGAGCCTGGCGGGCTGCAGTCCATGGGGTCGCAGAGAGTCGGACACGACTACGTAACTGAGCACACACCACACCTCTCAAACACTTGCCCGAATCCCCTAGAGATCTCGCTGAGGCGCAGATGCTGACTGAGCAGGCTGGGGGCAGGCCCAGCTCTCAGGGGACTCCAGTGTCTACAGACCACACTTGAAGCAGTTCAGCCTAGATCAGAGGTCAGGAAACTGCAACCCATGGGCCAAATCTGGTCTACAGCTTGCTTTTATAAATAAAGTTTTATTGAAACCTAGATAGCATATTAAAAAGCAGAGATGTTACTTTGTCAACAAAGGTCTCTCTAGTCAAGGCTATGGTTTTTCCAGTGGTCATGTATGGATGTGAGAGTTGGACTCTAAAGAAAGCTGAGTGCTGGAGAATTGATGCTTTTGAACTGTGGTATTGGAGAAGACTCTTGAGAATCCTTGGATTGCAAGGAGATCCAACCAGTCCATCCTAAAGGAAATCAGTCCTGGGTGTTCATTGGAAGGACTGATGCTGAAGCTGAAACTCCAATACTTTGGCCACCTGGTGCGAAGAGCTGACTCCTTTGAAAAGACCCTGATGTTGGGAGAGATTGGGGGTGGAGGAGAAGGGGACAACAGAGGATGAGATGGCTGGATGGCATAACCGACTCAATGGACATGAGTTTGAGTAAGTGATGGACAGGGAGGCCTGGAATGCTGCGGTTCATGGGGTCGCAAAGAGTCGGACACGACTGAGCGACTGAACTGAACTGATTGAAATGGGCCCACGCGTCTTCCACCTGCCACAGCAGAGTCCAGTAGTTCTAACAGACCTGAAACAGTTTTTAGAAAAAATCACTAGTGCTTTTTTTAGGAAAAAAAATTCTATTGAATTTGTTACAACGTTGCTTCTGTTGTTTATGTTCTGGTTTTTTGGCGGGAAGCCTGGGGGATCTTAGCTCCCTGACCAGGGATTGAACTCACAGCCCCTGCATTGAAAGGTGAAGTCTTAACCACTGGACTGGCAGGGAAGTCCTGAAAATAACAATTATCAGCCCCTTTAGAAGTAGTCTGACAACCTTCACCTACTCATATTACTCAAGTAACAGTGTTTTGTGATTTGGTGAACGTAAGGTTGTCATAAAGAGGATGGCAGTTAACATTTGAGGGCCTCCTGGGTACTTAGTTCTTTAGAGGCAGTTCGCTATTGTATCCACCTTATGGATGAGACAGACTGAGTCTTGGATTGGCTGGGTCACGGATGCAGAGTCTAGGGGGCCAGGAAGCAGGCGAGGCCAACTGGTGCCAGGTGAGTACATTCTTGTTACATCAGAGCTTCTGCCTGGAAAATCTTCATGGAGCACAGAGAAGGTTTTGTTTTGTTTTCAACCCATCCGAGCCCATTCGGATGCCTTCACTTTGTTCTCCCATGGAGTCAACAAATAATCCATGCAGCTGGTGCTGGGAGTTGGGGGCCTTCTGACCCCTAATGTCGAGGGGACGTAGGGAATGCCCAGTCCTGTGCCTTCCAATGGAGGAGGCAGTGAGTCAGAGAGGCCACTCAGGCTGCTAAGCACCTGGGGGGAACCTGACACGGGCTTGGGAGGCAGTCAAGGAAGGCTTCCTGGAGGAGGGGGTACAAATTGTACCAATAGGAGTTAGCTGAGTTGAGCAGGGCAGGAAAGGTTTTCTAGGGGAAGGGACCCACAGGCACAAAACTGGCCTAGTTTGGTACAGCTCACAACACAGATTTTTTTCTGTGTGTGTGTATGTTGGGGATGAGAGAATGTTAAAAACTGGCTGTGTCAGAAAACCTGCGTTTACCCTGGCGAAGGAAAAAGTTTTCCTCTCCAAGTTCCCCTCCACCTTCTGATGGCTTCCTGGACAGGGTCTGCTGTGGGTGCTAACTCAGTGCTTGTCTCCAGGGAGTCCTGTGGATGAGCAAAGGGCAGACCCCCCCGCTGGGCTCCTGGGGGTGGGCTGTGTGGGGTGATCCTTGGGCTGGTGGCAGCCTCAGCCAAGAGGCAGGAGGATCGCTTTTTTTCCTTGTCGTCTTTGCAGTCACTTTTTAATTAGGGCGTGTTGTTAATTGAAGGTGTGAGGGGGCAGTTTCCTTTGAAAATGTTTTTAACGATACTGAATTCATTTAACCAGAGTATCAGGTAGACAGCAGCAAAGGGGGTTTGGGGTGTAGCTGTTGTCACCAGGGTGGCCCTCGGCAGGTGGGAATTTGAGGGAGAGCCCCGTGGCGGGGGTAGCCGGGAGGGCCCCCCCGCCCCGCCCAGCTGACCCAGGGCTGCAGGGAGGAAGAGGAAGCTTGGGTTGAAGGCCCGAGGGTGGATTGCGCTGCGGGTCTGATCTGGGCCGGGGCTCCGTCCCCGGGGTGGCGAGGGTTCATTACTCTGGCTCCCGAGCAGAGGTACACGTCCGTGGGTGTTCCCCTTGGGCCAGGCGCCCACCCGGGCAGGCACCACGCGGCGTGTCCCCGGCTCCTCTCCAGCACACAGTAGGCCAGCAGTGCATGTGAACGTTTGGGGTAAAGGGCCAGATCAGAGACTGAGTCCAGCCTCTTCCTTCCGCCCATGGGGAAACCGAGGTCCAGAGAGCGGAGGTGATTTGTGATTTGCTCGAGTGTGCCAACAGACTTGGAACCCAGAGCCGCGTCCAGAGACAGGACAGCGCGGTTGGGTGTTCCTGGTGGCCTTGGGTCGAGGTCACGTGAAAACCATCCCTGAGGAGGTGGGAGACTCGCCCACCTGCTGCCCCCTCCCCCCGCACCCTCCAGGGGGTGACACGCAGCCCCAAGGTTTGCAGAAGGGGTTGGGGCTGTGGAGTTAGAGGTCGCTGACCTCCCAGCAGGCAGACGTAGGCTTGCTTTCAGCCCAGGGCTGCGGCTGCCGCGGCCTCGGGAACCTTGGCCCTCCACTCACGTGTCACGGCTCTGCCCTTGGGTCACGCGGAGGATGCTGTTGCGATCACAGGCATTCTGTGGGTTCGCTGGGGAAACCAGAAGGGAGAGACGCAGCTCTGCCGAGGAGGGAAGGGGCTCTCCTTGCACGAGACTCCAGTGTCTGGGGATCCACGCCTGCCCCGCTCCTGCCACCTCTCCCATCCCGAGAAGGTTGGTGGGAGCGCAGCGCCTTTGAGCAAGCGGCAGCACCCTCCAACCCCTGGGGGCTTGTCCTCCACAGCTGGCTGCACCCCACTCCCAGAACCCCCACCCAGCAGCTCTGGAAGGGGCCCAAGAGTTTGCATTGCTCACACGTTCCCAGCTGCTGCTTGGCTAGACAGACCTGTGTGGGCAAAGCGATGTCTCTGCTTTTTAATACGCTGTTTAGGTTTGTCATAGCTTTTCTAACAAGGACCAAGCATCTTTTTAATTTCATGGCCACAGTCACCGTCTGCAGTGATTTTGGAGCCCAGGAAAATAAAATGTGTCTAGCAGTGTAGGCTCAAGATTCTGCTCCACCACGTACCTGCTGAGAGTTCTGAGGCAAGGCCTTTACCTCTCTTTGCTTCGGCTTCCTCGTCTGTCAAATGGGATAATAACAGCACTGTTTTCGTAGGTTAGCTGTGAGTCAATGAACTGTGAGGAGACAGTTCTCCTCATGGGTTCCTCCCTCTGATTTTTAAAGTGTTCTTGTTCTGAGCAGCTCTTGGAGCTCTTTGAAAGTCTTCCTCTTCTGTCTGCTTCGGGAGCAAGCAAGAGGAAGGAGGATCTCCCAGTCCTGGACTGTGTTTGTCCACGAGGGAAGCAGGTGGGCAGGTTGATGTCCTGGGTGAAACGAGATTCCCTGGGATGTTTTGCCTGCAAATGGTTCTCTGAAAACCCCCACCCAGCGATTTCCCTGGTGGTCCCATGGTTAAGAATCTGCGTGCCAATGCAGGGGACACGGGTTCGATTCCTGGTCCGGGAGGGTTCCACATGCCTCGAGGCAACTAAGCCCGCGAGCCACAGCTGCTGAGCCCGCGTGCTAGTACTGAAGCCCGTGCACCCTGGAGCCCATCCTCCACAGCAGGAGGAGCCCCTGCAATGAGAAGCCTGTGCACAGTGATGAAGACCCAGCACAGCCAGAAAAAAAAAAAAAAAACCTCACCCTGTCCCCCCACCCATCCCCCAAAGGTCACCTGCCAAAGACTCCTCTTATCTGGGAACTTACATCAGGAAGCGTTGGTGACCTGCTTGCTTTGTTCCTGGTCAAGCCTTTCTACCTTACTGGCTCTCGGCCACGGCAAAACTTGCCCAGCGAAGACATGCAATCAGAAAAGCCGTAAACTACAATTAAGGGGCAGGGGAAGCTTCAAGGACTTTTCTAAGCGTAAAGTATTGGAACAGCCTTCTGACCTTTGGGTAACGACAGCCTCCGGGTTAGCTTCCCAGGAGGAAAACTCCCATCCACACACCCTTGGGGGCAAGTGAGAGTGCTTAGCTGGCTCTAGCCATCGCTGTGAGTTTTCCCCTGAGACTTTGGGAATCAATTTTGCTTAGTTTTATCAAAACAACAGAAACAAATCATGCTGGGGTCTGGGAGAAGACCATGTGAGTGGTGAGTGTGCCAAGGTCCCAAAGGGCCTCTGATGTGTCTGTATCAGTTGGTTGTGAGTGGTTGAATCCTGGTTTAAAATAGTTAAAGGTGGGGGGAAAAAGGGAGGATTTGTTGGCTTAGATAAACAGTTAAGATTGGAAGTAGATTGCCTTCAAGTGTAACTGTTTGGGTGCTTCCCCCTTGCAGGATACTGTCTTTCTCTCTCTTTTTAAAATGTTATTTATTTATTTACTTTCGGCCATGCCGGCTCTTGGCTGCTGCGTGGTCTTTTCTCCAAGGGCAGCGAGTGGAGGCTGCTCTCTGACTGTGGTGTGTGGGTGTCTCTCACCGCAGAGCACAGGCCCTCGGGTGCGTGGACTTCAGTAGTTGCAGCATGCGGGCTCAGCAGTTGTGGCTCCCGGGCTCTAGAGCACAGGTCAATGCTGCGTGGTCTTTTCTCCAACGGCAGCGAGTGGAGGCTGCTCTCTGACTGTGGTGTGTGGGTGTCTCTCACCGCAGAGCACAGGCCCTCGGGTGCGTGGACTTCAGTAGTTGCAGCATGCGGGCTCAGCAGTTGTGGCTCCCGGGCTCTAGAGCACAGGTCAGTAGCTGTGACGCCCGGGCTGAGTTGTTCCGTGCCTTGGGGGATCTTCTCGGAGCAGGGATCGAACCCGTCTCTCCTGTCCTGGCAGGTGATTCTTCACCGCTGAGCCACCGTGGAAGGCCGACACGATGTCTTTCGTTCTCTGCCTCACAGATGGGCTTTTTTTCTGTGGTGGCTTCATTCTCAGGCCTGCTCTCCCCTTTGACGTCTCCAGTCATCCGTCCTGCTCATTTAGCTCTAAGAGGAAGGATTCTCTGCTTCTTCTCGCAAGCCCTAGGATTGCTTCCAGTTCACCCACCCGGAGTCTCGTGCCCGGCCATGAGTGTCTGTACGCTTTTGTTGACCAGACCTCAGCTGCTGGTCTCGGGCAAGGGGTCAGCCCCGTCCCGGTTACAAGGATGGAGAATGCGTGCATCCCGGCAGACAGATGCCCACAGCACCAGTGGTGGAGCAGAAAGGAAAAAGGAAGGCAGGGTTTATGTCCTGGAGGAAAAAGTGGAAGCAGCCGCTGCCCTTAATGGAGCCTTCAATCTGCTCCAATGTGTTTAACTGATCTCCTCTTTCACAGGCAAGGAAATGAGGCTCAGAGAGGTTAAGTGACTCTCCAGCTGACAGGTGGAGAATTCAAACTCAGCCCCATCTTTCTGCAAAGCCCATGTGTTCATGGCTTCCTGATACCTGGGGAAACTTTGTGATCTGCAGAGAGAGCTCAAAAAATATGAATGCCTGGGGCAGTGCCAAGCTCTGTGTTAAGGCTGGGACTAGGAAAGAATTGTACTTAAAGTCTGCTTCTGCTGCTGCTGCTAAGTCACCTCAGTCGTGTCCGACTCTGTGCGACAGCCCACCAGGCTCCCCCGTCCTGGGATTCTCCAGGCAAGAACACTGGAGTGGGTTGCCATTTCCTTCTGCAATGCAGGAAAGTGAAAAGTGAAAGTGAACTCGCTGTCATGTCCGACTCTTCGCGATCCCATGGACTGCAGCCTAGCAGGCTCCTCCGCCCATGGGATTTTCCAGGCAAGAGTACTGGAGTAGGGTGCCATTGCCTTCTCCCTTAAAGACTGCAGGACCCATCAAACCCTGCCACCCGTCCTCCCTGCCGTAGCCTCTGGCAACCACAATTACAGTTTCTGTCTTCATGGTTTGGATGACTCTGGACACCTCATGTAAATGCCGTCGTGCAGTATTCGTCTTTTTGTGAGTGGCTAATTTCCCCTAGCATAATGCCCTCCAGGTTCATCCGGGTTGTGACAAGTATCGGGATCACCTTCCTTGTTAACGCTGAGTAACATTCCACTGTGTGAATAGCCCCCTCTGTGCACCTCTGTCCATGAACCCTTGGGTGGCTTCCACACTTTAGCTATTGTGAGTGATACGGCTATGAACGTAGATGTAAAAATACCTCTTTGAGACCCTGTGTTCAGTTCTTCTGGGTAGATACCCAGACGTGGAATTAGCGTGGGTCATACACTAATTCTTTATTTTTAATTTTTTGCAGAACCTCCTTACTGTTTTTTCACAGTGACTGTACCATTTTACATTCTCAGCAAGTATTCAAAGATTCATTTTTTGACATTCTGGCCAACACTTGTTATTTTCTGTTTTTCTGGGGTTTTGTTTGTTTGGGGGGTAGTTGGTTTTGTTTTGTTATACACTAGCCATGCTAATCGGGGTAAGGTGGCAACTCATTGTATTTTTGATATGCGTTTCCCTGATGATTTCTGATGTTGAGCATCTTTTCACGTACTTGTTGACCATTTATCTGTCTTCTTTGGATAAATGTGCTTTCAGATTCTTTGCCCATTTTTTAGCCAGTCGGTGAGTTTTAGGGGTTCTCTGTAGATTCTGGATATGAACCCCTTTTCAGCTCTGTGATTTACACATTATTTTCCCATCTATGGCTTGCCTTATTACTGTGGGGATAGTATTATTACTCTGTGGATAGTGTCTTGTGAAGCACAAAATGTTTTAATTTTCATGAAGTCCAGTTTTTTTTTTTTTCTTTTATTACCTATGCCTTTGGTGTCAGATCCAAGAAATCATCGCCCGCTTCTGTTTGGAAGGCGCAGTTGGCAGGTTTGGCTGCCGGCTTGGGTTGGGGTGGGAGAGACAGAGAGGAGTCGGAGGTTCCGGCTACCTCCGAGGTTTTTGGCCCAAGCATCTTGAGCTGCCCACAGCTGGAGTGGGGTGAGTTAGGGGGAGAAACCAAGAGATGAGCTTTGGACGCATTAAATTTGAGGTCCCGGCTCGACGCAAGCAGAGGCGACATGGACGTGGTTGATGGCCAAATCTGGCGTCAGGGGGCGAGATTTGGGCTGGGGATGACAGCCCAGAGGTCACCAGCCTGCGGGGAGCAGAGGAAAGCCTGGCGAGCAAAGTGGAGGAGGCAGTGGCAGACAAGTAGCAGAGGATGAGCCCTGCTGCCTCTGCCAGAGTGGCCCCGCGGAAGGAAAAGAGTCTCGGACTTTCTTGCACCAAGCCGGGACAGAGAGTAGCAAACAAGCCGACATCACCTCCTTGGCCTCTGATCAGAAGCCACCCCGGCCGTGGCGGCTCATTTCTGGCATGTGGGTTTGTGCAGCGGAGGCAGGTATGTGTGCCAGGCACCGGGGTGGGATTGGCACAATCGAGTGCCGAGGCTCCATCTACTTTTATGTCCTGGCACCTGACACCGAGCCCT
>SJXQ01007077.1:400801-411758 GCA_006408695.1 Aepyceros melampus
CCATAATTACCAAAGGGCGGCAGCATCCCCCGCTCTTACCTTCTCATGGGTCAGCCTCCATCTCACTTAAATCCTCACCGCAGCCCTTGCTGATGAGGGTTGCTGGCCGCATTTTACAGATGAGGAGACTGAGGGTCGGGGAGAGGAGAGGAGAGGATGCCACTAGGGGCCCGGAGCAGCGGCAGGTGCGCACCTGGGGTGTTGGGAGATGTAGACACCTTGTCCTGCTTCCCCTGGGGGCCGTGTGTGCCGAGGTCACCCCCACTCTGGTCCCTGATTGCCCTCCACACTTCTTTTTTTTTAATGTTAACATTTTCTTTTAAAATTTCTTTAAAATATTCATATTTGCTTATTTGTCTGTGCTGGCTAGGTGACTGTATCACTGATCTTCATCACTGTGTTCTTAGCCAGACTGTCACTGGTTTCCTTTCTACTTCTCTGTACTTGCTTCCTAAGCGAGCCTAGATTGCTCCTGGACCTGTCTGGCTCTCGGCCCCCACACTGGGCCTGTTCCAGTGCCCAGCCAGTAAATAGTGCTCAAATGCCAAATCCAGTGCCCCGTGTAGTGGTTTGTAGAGTCAGGGGAGGGGCAGAGCTCCAGAGCTCTATAACTTTCAAATCAGATTATTTGGGGACGGGCCCCAGGAATCTGTCTTTTAACAATTTCAGGTAATTCTGATGCGCGGAAGTTTTGAACCACCTTAAAGGGAGGAAATAACTGATGCAGTAACAGAGCTCAGAGCTGTCAGTTCATTTGTTTAATCCTCAGTACGGGTGTTAGCATCCCCAATTCACAGATGAGCAAAATGAGGCCCAGTGTAGGCCTCAGTTGTGTAACACAGCTGTCTGCTCCCTCCGCTCCAGCCAGGGCTGCGTTGCTAGTGATCCCCAGAACCAGGACACAGAGCCTGGTGTGCTGATCCTCCCACCCCTCACCCCTACCTCTGGACGCTTCCAGGCAGAGGAGTGGAGACAGGCTTGGGTGTGGGTGTGTAGGTGTGTGTGTGTGGTGCGGGCGCAGGAGCCCCGGGCCCTGCAAGGTCACCCTGGCCCTTTCCTGTTTATACTCTTTATCAGGCTGGGCCCGTGTGTTCCCGAACAGGAAGCACAGAGCAGAGCCGGGCCGTGCCAGACGCTGGAGGCAAGGCTGTGCCCCGGGAGCTGGGAGGCCGAGCCAGCCATGCCCCAGGCAGCTGCCTGACCGTGGCCACGCACGCTCCCCGTCTTGTGTGTTGAGCAGGGCAGGGCTTCGGGGGTGATGGTTAAAGAGCTTGGCCTCTGGGATCAGACAGCTGGCTCCACTGCAGGCTGAGCTCGTTGCTCTCTGTGTGACCTTTCCCTGAGCTCTTCACTTATCTGAGCCTGCTTCCCCCTCTGTTGACTGGGGCTAATAAGAGGGCCTCCCTCAACCCCCCAGGTTGTTGTTAGAGGCGAAATGCACATCGAAGGGCCAGGCACACACAGGTTTCTCTCCTTAAATCTTTCCTTGGTGACAGGCCAGACAGCGGATGGCCCCACATACGTGCGTGTGTCTCTTTTAAAGAATAAACTATTTTCTCGAGTTGTCCATTTTTCTCACCAGAGGCCGGCTGCCTGAGTCCTGCCCCTGGCTGTTCCAGCCCAAGTACACACCAGCTTCCACGGTGACCCACTGCACCTGCGTTTTGTGGATTTGTCCCAGTTCCCCGGGGAGTTCAGACAGAGCCGGGCCTTCGCACACGACCACCTGAGGGCCACATCAGGGTCGCCGCCTGATGCTGTAAATAGTCTCGCCTGGAACCCAGCCACGTGTATTTATTTCTCTGGCTGCTTTCGTAGTGCAGAGGCCGAGTGGTCCGAGCGCTGACAGACCTTCTGGCCCATGGGGCAAAATCATTGGCTTTCCTGGCCCTTCACAAAAGTGTGCCGAGCCCACCTCGCCAAACCACTGGCCTGTTTGTCTCCAGGTTCCCTCCAGTCTTCCTCCCCGTGCGGTGATGACAGTGATCATACTCGGTGCTAGCGGTTTTGCACATGTGTGCTGGGTGCGGTGATGCTAAGGAATCCTCACGACTCTGTTCCAGGTGTTAATGCCCATTTCTCAGATGGCAGTACTGAGGCTCTGCAAGCTGGATTGACCCGGGACCCCTGACGTCTGAGTCCAAGAGCTGGGATGTGACCCCCCACCCTGAGCTTGTGCCAGCAGGGTGCTGAACTGGGCCTCCAAGATTGAGGCAGGGTGGCAGGCGTGGGCCCTGCTTTGATTGTTTCAGGTAAAAAAAAAAAAAAAATGCAAAGCTCAGTAAACATTTGTGGAATGAATGAGGAAACTCAGGAAACTCAAGTCTAGGAGCACGGGCTCTGGAGAGAGATTTGGGTTTTCCTGTTAGCTCCTGTGCTAACCTGCTGTGTGGCCTTGACCAGATGAACTCACCTCTCTGAGGATCAGTGAAGAGATGGTTAATACGGGAGAGTCAGATGGGATCATGGACAGGGCTAGTGAGGCAAAGCCTCCGTGATATATGTGAAGCTCTCAGCTCAGTACCTGGCATACAGTAAGGGCTTGTATGAACTGATATTTCTAAGGCCACTCACCTGCCTGCCTTTTCTTCTTCTCTCTTGGATCACCCCACGTGTTTCTTATGCTCAAGCCTCACCCCTTAAAGCCTCAGAATTATCCTTTTTGCCTCTTCCTCTTGCCCCACTGGATTCTGGCAGGCTCTTCTTGGCTGGCTTCCCTCCAGAGCAGGTCAGAGGTCTCTGATCCCCAGGGATCCTGAAGGGGGAACCCCAGTCTCCTCAAATCTCCTTGGAGGCTTGGAGTGGCGAGGTCAGTGGCCCCCAGAGGGGTAGGTGGTCTCCATGGTGATGGAATGTTTGGGAGCTGGTTCCCACAGAGAGGGCTTGCAAGGCTGATGGCTGAGCTCTGGCACGGGGGTACCAGGTACCCCTCCAAAGCTCCTCTTATAAGTGCCATGACCTGCCCACTGAGCTGGTGTCCTGTGCTCCGGCCCTCCCCCCGCCCCCAGTTTGGTAACCTCTTGCTCTGCTGAGCTTTGGCGCCTTAGGGCACGTCTCCCCCTCCCACTCGGGCATCGCCCGTTTATCACAGCCACGGATGCAGTTATCTGGCGTGCTGTTTCCTGGCTCTGTGCCAAAGCGTCATCTCCGTGAGGGCAAGGCCCTGGGGTGCTGGCCCTGATGTGTTGCAACGTCTACTTCCAAGCACAGTCGGTGCTCAGTAAACATTTGTGGAATGAATGAGTCCAGGTCTGAAGGAGTCTTGACGATGGTCCATCACCACCCCTTCCCCTTGCTTCCGGTGGACACTCAGGGCAGCCCATGGGTCTGTGGAAAGAGAGTGATGTGAAGTCCTTGCTCATCCTCACTGCTGGCCCATCTTCTGAGCCATGTCATCAAAAAGACAGAGCCAGATTAAGAAACTGGCTTTCCCTCTTAGTTAAAGCACACTTTCTATGTGCCAGACTCTGTTCTAACATTCTCTCACTTATTTATTCTTCCCAGGACTCCTATGAGGCTACTTCCACATTTTTACTGGCCACATTTCAAGGGCCGGGTGCCTCACGTGAGCCTCCTAGGAGGTCTTGTTATTGTCCCCATTTTAGAGATGAGGAAACTGAGGCTCAGAGACGTTAAGTGACTTGCCAAGGTCACACCGCCAGTGACTGGTGGAGCCAGGATTGGAGCCCCTTCAGTCTGACCGCCCCCCCCCCAACTGTGGCTGGCATAGGATTAAAAAAAAAAATGCTGGTTGTTTTATTATTCTGTAGATCAAGACGATAGATCAACACCATGAAAGTATGTGTTCGGGGAAAAATACTATCGCCTTCCACCGCTGTCTTCTTACCCGGGGTTTGTGTGTGCTGATTGGTCCGATTGATTTGGCGGATTTGCTTTTTGGTGCAGCTGTGCTTACCCTGCACCCGCATGGGCCTTTTGTCATCGTACATTGGAGAGCCCCCTCCCCGCTCCACCCTGCCACTGAGCTGTCGTGAGGCTAAATGGGGTAGAGGCTGGAAAGCCCTCGGTCTAGCGTTAGGTATACAGTGGCGCTCAATAAGTTCTGATGTTCTTCCTACGAGAAGAGGGGGCTCATTGACTCCTCCCCTCCCCTCTCGTGTGTCTCTTTATATAATTTTCTTTGTTTATCTTTGGCGGGGCTGGCTGTTCGCTGCTGCGAGGGCTTTTCTTTCGTGTGGTGGCGGGGGCTCCTCCTCGCGGGGCGCGGGCCCCTCGTCACGGGGGTTTCTCTGTCGTGGGGCACGCGGTCTAGACGCACGCGCTGCAGCAGTTGCGGCCAGTGGGCTCCAGAGCCCAGGCTCCGCGGTGCGGCCCGCGGACGCAGTTGCTCCGCAGCGTGTGGGATCTTCCCGGACCCGCACCTCTGTCTCCTGCCGCTGAGCCACCAAGGACGCGCTCACCGCGGCTCCTGAGTCTCCGCTGTGCCCGACAGCAAGTCCCCTACAGACGAACTTCCACGTGGCACGCTTTCAAAGATGTGAACTGTGCTCGCGTGTCCAGCCGCTTTAGTGTCGGCGTACATTGTCACGCGGTGAGAAAATGAGCTGGGATACCTAGGCTAACTTTGTTGGACTTTTGAATGCATGCTGGGAGTGGAACTCGTTATATGTAGGGGAGTGACTGTAGACCTTTGGGTGAATGATAGGAATAGTCTAGCTGCGCAAACTGTTTCTGTAAATGCATGCGTAGGGGCTCTTCCTGACCCAGGGATTGAACCCACGTCTTGTAGGTCTTCTGCCCTGGCAGGCGGGTTCCTTACCACTTGCACCACCTGGGAAGCCCTTTTTTTATAAATGACCAGATAGTAAATATTTCAGGTTTTGCAAAACGGTTTTTCTTGCTGCTGCTGCTTCTCCTCTCCCCTCCTGACTCATCCTCTTCCTCCTCTTTCCCTTAAAAAAAAAAAAAAAGTCAAGATCACTCCTTGCTCATGGGCCTCACAAAACAGGCTGACAGGTGGATTCCACCCAAGGGTCATCACGTGCTGACCCCATCCTAAATCTGCCTGGCCAGTATGGTAGCCCCCAGGGGGCCTCTGGGCTCTGGAAATGTGACCAGTGTCAATAAGGAGCTGAATTTTAAATTTTATTAATTTTAACTTAAATTGTGACCTGTGGCTAGCGCGTCATGTTGGAGTTGCAGCTCTTCAGTGGTCAAAGGCCCTGACAGCCCGTCCCCCGACCCTGAAGGGGGCCGTGGGAGCTGCCCTCCTGGCAGGTCTCTCAACTCTCTTGGTATTTCAAGGGCTGCCTGAGGGCAGCTGGGCGGGAGCCATCTGGTCTCCGGAAGAGCTTCAAGGGCTCTGGTCCCGAATGGTGCTTTTGTTGTTGTTGTTCCAGGAGCCACCCCTGCCTCTGAACACCAGGCCTGTGTGTTCAGTAGCTGGGAGGAGGGGCAGGGGCTGGGAACCGTCCTCCTTCTGGGTTTAGATACACTAATCAGGTTGGTGTTTCAGGGATAGGAAAAAAACAAAAACAAAAACGTAGAAGCAAAGAGTAAGTGAATAGGAGGAGAGATAGGACCCCAAGTCACAGCTGACTCCCAGTGTGTTAATAATTGCTGAGATTTGTGAGTCTTTGCTATTGCCCTGTTTGAACCTCCCAACAGCCCATTTTACAGAAAAGGAAAACTGAGGCTCAGAAGAACAACAATCTACCTCGTCAGAGAGTCATTCATCTCCAGAGCTGCGTCCTTAACCACCACCAACCCTCTTCCCTCCTCCCCCACCTCCTGGGATGGGACTGAGAGGAGAGAAGTGAGCCTGTAAAGTGATAGCTGCTCCTGAGCCTCAGTTTTCCCATCTGTAAAATGGGAGGAGGTGAGAATTGGACTAACAATCTGCCTCCCCCCAACTCCCCCCAAATGATACAGCGGTGAGGTGTAAAACAGGATTCCCTTGGTTGCATGTCAGCCAGGCTTCACCCCAGACCCCCGTTGAGTCCATGGCCCCGTTCGTTCAATGCAGTTACGAGCTGGGCGTCAGAGTCTCAGAGACCCGGATGGTGACCCTGGTCCCCGAGTCAGTGCCCTTCCTCCGGCTGTCATTTTCTCCCTTTACAGAGTTGGGAGCGTCATCCTTTCCTTGTTGGGGGATTAAATGGCACAAGGCACCACATAGTACCTTGTGGCAGGCTATAGTCCACAGGATCACAAAGAGTCAGACACAACTGAGCAGCTGAACACAGACACTCTCACACAGTAGGCGTTTGGTTCATGTTGGGTGGTGAGAGCAAGACGCGGTTCAACTCCGGGGGCGACGTATCATAGACTGGGTGCGCAGTGCCCTTTGGAGTTGGGCAGTGCACAGCCTGTTCGACTGTACCCAGCAGTCCCAGATGGTGACTAGAGGTAGGTATAGTGGTGGTGGTTGCATCTTGTGATATTTACTCTCCCTGAAGTCCAAGGCCCCTGGGCCAGGAAGAAGGGAGGGCCTGATAGGCAGAGACCCACTGCTGCTCAGATTCCCAGCCCACAGCTTGCTGCCTGAGAAGTGGGCCAGTTCATTCCCTGGCTGAATCGGTGAATTTAGACCCCAGCTTCAGCATCTTGGCCTGAGGTAGCCTGTCCCTGCTCTGCTGCTCATTTGCCAGGGTACTTCCCCACTGCCCCAGATCACTGTGGGGTGAAGCCCAGCACCCCTCCTCCGCCCCTCTGGGGGGCCCAGCCCTCCTCGTAGCACACACGCCTAACGCAGCATCTCCTCTGCCTCCGTAGGGCTCAGCTGGTGGACCGTCCTGGCGAGCAGCCACGAGCAGTAGAGCCCAGGGATGAGCATGTCCAGGGAAGGTGAGTGCTCCCCCAAGGGCCCCCAGAGTCCCGGCTTCTGAGAAAACCCTCAGCACCCCCACGGCCCAGCCTCCACGATCGGGCAGCTGATCAGACTCCGCCAGGTCACTCGCTGTCAGAAACCCAGTGCCTGACCAAGCTGGACCCTGGCAGCATGGAGAGGGCAGGCCTCATTGCTTAGGGAAATTTTACTGCTGGGTGGGCAAGGACTTACCCGGCATCACTGAGCCAATTCAAGGCGTGACCAGACTCTAAACACCTCCCCGCTCTCTGGTGTCCAGCGCCAGCATTCTTGGGACGCTTTCTCAGCCCCTCACACAAAAGCTCCCCACATCTCATAATAGCTCCCGAGAAAAGGTTCTTATCAGCCCACCTTTGCTAGAGGATAAAACCGAAGCTCAGAGGGCTAAGGTCCCTCGTCTGGCTGTCCAGCTCCAAGTGGCGGGGGCTGGATTTGAACCCAGGGTTGCAGAACTCCGTGTTTGAGGCTCTTAGCCACCAGCTTCACTGCCCCGATGGAGTTTGGCTGCGTGGTGGGGAGTGGAGGGCAGGCCTCAGCCCCTGGGCCGGGCCCGCTGGCCCCTCCTGGAGTGGATGGGGTCTGTGGTTCTGGGTGGTTTGGAAGCTACCGTTTGCTCTTAGGGTCCCAGAGGCTTTCTCTCTGCCAGGGCGCCCTGCCTTTGCTTCTCAGGCTGCCCGGCTGGTCTGTGCTGTCTCCTGCTCACATCTAACCTGCCCACTTTGAGCTGTTTTCTCCCAGTGGCAGAGATGGGCCCAGAGATAAGCCCCTTGCTGGGTCCGCTCTGAGGACTGTGAACAGCGGGCCTCAGCCCCTAATCTGACCCTGACCCGTCTCAGGCAAGGGGCCTCCCCTTTCTGAGCTGCTTGCTGAGCGGGAGGCATGCTCCGCCCAGAGGTGGCAGAGGGGATCCCACTAGGTGATGCGTGAAATAAACTTTAGCTGAGGATGTGCTCAGTAAGTGTAAAAAATACACAACTCTGGGCTTTGTTTTAAAGCGCTATAGCCGAATAGATGCTCAGCATTAAGCAAAACTCGGGAGTTGATAACAGCTTTAAAATTTAGTCTGTCCCTTCATACAGGCTTTCCTGCCTGGTATTTAGTATCCAGATTGCTTCCAACTCCACACGTAAGCTCAGAGTGGACACTCATGCACACACACGTGTGCATGCACACACACACACACACTCACAGTGGCAGGCACACCATGTCTGTCTTTCCTGGAAACCACTTTCCTAAATCGTCCCCTCTTCTTTTCCCTAAACTGCAGTCTCTCCCTCCCCACCAAGCGTCAGGAAGAAAAAGTGTTTCCACTAATTCTAGCTAAAGTGTGATTGACACTCCACCAGGCCATTGACACTGAAATAATCATCTTTGGCAGATTGCTAGTCTCAGGGCCACAGACAGAATTTCACTGAGCACTTAATGAAGCTGAGGGCACCTCAGAGGGATTTCTGAGTGACTTTGTGTCCTATACAGCCTGCCTCTGCCCAGAAAGTAGCTTTGGCGTTAGATTTCCCTACCCCAACCCTGAATCCAGTGTACCCATGAACTGCCAACAATTTATAGTAGGCTTGTGTTTCTTAGGGGGTCCCCAGCTATTTTCCAGTGCTCAGTGAAGCCAGCGACCCCCAGATGAGACTCATCTTCACTTTGTCAGTTGCTTCTTGAACCCTCATGGCAGCCTTTGAGGTCAGCAGACCCACCCCTTTTTGCAGCTGAGGAAACTGTGGCTTAGATGGAGGAAGTGACTCTCCCAAAGCCACATGGCCAGGAAATGCCAAGGCCTCTCAGCAGTTTCGAGCCCCGGCCTGAGATGGTATGTTTTTTTCAGCTTTGATGTTTCTTTTCCACTTGCTCTGGCCTGAGGGGCCCCAGGTAGTCCAAGCCCTTGTGGGAGGGTTGGTCCAGCTGCACACCGGGGCCTTCAGTGGTTTCGGCTGAACACCTGCCCAGACCCCACCCCACCTCCCATCATGCTAGGTTCTCTCCTGCCTATGAGTTTGCCCTGCCTGTTCCCTTCTCTCTCTGCTCCACCCAGCTATTCAAAACACCACCTGTCCACTGCTCATAACTCGGCAGGAAGGCCACCTACTATAGGCAGCCCTCCCTCACCTACACAGGTAGAACCCATCACCCCTACCTGATGTGAGCCCATAGTCCAAGTAGAGCTGGAGAGCTGAGTCTGTGTCTCTTAGCTCCATAGCCCGACTCCCGCACACAGTAGGAACTCATGAAATGTTGGAACGAATGAATAACCAGTGATCATGGCTAATATTCTTTCAAATGCTCCCTATGTGCTGGGAACATCTTAAGTTCTTAGAGGCTGGTTAGTGTTCAGCCCTTTGAGGTGGACACTCTTAGACCCATTTACAGATGAGGCTCAGAGAGGTGTTGCCCGAGCTCAGCCGCAGAGGAAGTGGTGGAGCTGGGATCTGAACCCAGGTCTGTCTGACTCCTCGAATGCCCAGAGGCCTCGAGCCTCTCTTTGATTCTAGAAAGAGGTGAGAGAGGAAACAAAGGCCCTGAAACCCAGTGGGGGAGACACAGAGAAGAGCTGGGGTGGCTGAAGGAGGGCTGCCTCTCCAGCATCTGGGTCTGCACCTTCCGAGCTGAGGTTGCATGATCAAAGGACCTTGAGAGTGAATGGGAGAGGAGGGTAGATGTGAGGTGTGAGTGACTGGAGAAGGGGGAGGGGCTGGGCTGGGTGGACCCCTGCTTTTCAAGACCAGTGCCTAACCTGAAGACTTGGCATTGGGTCTGATCAACTTTTCACAGTGACATTTACAAGGGGTAAGGAGCTCGGTTCAGGCCCCGTATCATTCCCTCCCCAGTTCCCACATCAGCCCCACAGTCTACACATCCCTGAGTCTCCCCGGAATGCGGGCAGGGCCCTCCTGACTGGCCTCCCTGCCTCCATTCTCACCCCTGCAGGCCCTCTGTGCAGCGGCTGCCCTGAGAGTCAGTCTAGCTCCTTCCCCATCTCCCCGCTCCCTCCCCTCTGGCCCCAGTAGCCACCTCTCCTAGGTTCTTGAGCACCCTAAATCCTCCCCCATCCTGGAGTTTTGCTCTCTCTGTTCCCTCTGCCTGGAGCCCCCCACCCCTTCCCTCACATCTTCACATAGCCAGCTCCTCCTCATCTGGGTCTCAGCTTGAATGTCACCTCCTCCAAGAAGTCCTCCTTGACCTCCCTCCTCCTGCTGCTTCTTGATCCTGCTCGTGGTGTCCAGCTCATTTCCTTGGAAGCTGGTATCATAGTCTGCCCGGAGCTTGTGAATCATCTCCATCCAGTGCTAGGACATAGGCTCCTTGAGGTCAGAGGCCCGGCTGTCTTGTCCCCTGTCCTGTCTCCGGCTTCCAGCCTGGCACCTTTCATTGTTTCCTAAGCATTGATGAGGGAAGGCTGAATGAATGGACAGCGATTCTGGAAAAAGCCCAGGCCCCAGGATATTTTGCAGCTTCTGAAAAGCATCTCCTGCACAGGCAGACGGCGGTCACTCAGAGCAGACACAGACTCAGCTCCTAGCCCCTGCCCTGGGTCCGGATCACGGACCACAGCTCGGCCACTTCCCAGCCGGGTGACTGTGAACAGCCCCTCTTTACCTTGGCTTCCTCCTGTCTCTACTGATATCACTTCCTAGCACTCACTCTACCCGGGCCCCACTCATTCCACCCAGGCACGTTCCATAAATATTTACTGGGCACCCACTAGGAGCCAGGCCCTGCGCTAGGGGCTGAGAAGACAGCTGTGAGTAAAAACAGGCAAAACCATCTTCCTTACCAAATGACTGTGCCTCTGAAATGTGATATTCTAGTGCTTTTATTAAAACATTTTGAAGAATTTCACATAAATGTCTTTCAAGAAAGCCCATTTTTAAAAGAACGATTCCCCTTTCCATTTGTTCCTGCTGGGAGAATCCCATGGACAGAGGAACCTGCCAGGCTATATATAGTCTGTTGGGGGGCAAAGAGTCGGACATGATGGAGCGACTGTCACTCAGTTGCTGTTTATCAGATGGGGAAACTGAGGCCTTGAGTGGTTACGGGGACTGCGCAGGGTCCCCCAGCTAGGAAGTGGGGAGGAGGGATTTGAACCCAGGCCTTCAGGGCCCCTGGGGGAAATAATAGCGA
>SJXQ01007077.1:423112-450876 GCA_006408695.1 Aepyceros melampus
TCCTGCGTCCCCACACGCGGCCCCCACGCCTGGCCTTCCCTGCGTCCTGCGTGTGTCCGTGGGAGTCTGTCCCTGGATCTTATCAGAAAAAACTGCTCCTGGGACTTCCCTGGTGGCTCAGATGGTAAAGCGTCTGACTAAAATGCGGGAGACCCGGGTTCGATCCCTGGGTCGGGAAGATCTCCTGGAGAAGGAAATGGCAACCCACTCCAGTATTCTTGCCTGGAAAATTCCGTGGACGGAGGAGCCTGGTAGGCTACAGTCCATGGGGTCACAAAGAGTCAGACACGACTGAGCGACTTCAATGTCAATATGTCAGTGGGACTGACATTAAGCCATCTAGCCATCCTCCTTTGGGTGCTCAGGTGTTCCTTTAAAAAAATTTTTTTTTTCTTTTTTTTAATTGATTGATTCTTGGCCGTGCCAACGCATGTGAGATCTTAGTTCCCAGACCAGAGATCTAACCTGAGCCCCCTGCAGTGAGAACTCAGAGTGTTAACCACAGGAATGCCAGGGAAGTCCCGAAAGTGCTTCTTTTTTTAATGAATTGTCCTGATGTTAAAATCAGTAGTTTCAGTGTGTGTGTGTGTGTGTGTGTGTGTGTGTGTGTGTCTGTGCCAGTAAAAGGCGAACCACCCTGTACCAGTTTCCGCTTTAGTTATCAAACTCACACATGTTCACTGCCCGGGGGCCAGTACATGTCGACCCTCTGGCGTGGAGTCCAGTGCTCCCTGCACGGGAACCAGAAAGCCATCTCATGCCACTGTGAAAAAAAATGTTGCCAGAATTAGTCAGGACTAATTTGTTATTTGTTTTAACTCAAAGAAGATGTAACAAGAACAACAAACAGAAGTGGGCTGAGGGGGATTAACCACAATCTGAAACTCTTTTCATTTTTACATATAGTTTTTTGGGGGGCCCACCTGGATATTCATTTTTGTATTCCGTGTAGTTGCATGGCATGAGCTGCTTTGTTTTGCCTTCTTAGTGTTTTTTCATCCTGGGCGTCTTACTGTGGCCGCCTGGGTGACTCCATAGTTTCCTCTGGAATGCATTCTCTGCCACCAATTGCTTACCTGTCGTCCTGAGATGGTTTGCAGGTTTTGCAATATTTTGAATGGTCTCATGTACCAGTCTTGCCTCTCTTCTGTGGGGTGAGGGGTGGAGGGCTCTGTGGACTCATCCCCTTAGAATACATTTTTAGGGAGTGGAATAGGTAGACTGTTTTTAAAGTCTTTATTGAATTTTGTTGCGATATTGCTTCTCTTTTATGGTTTGGATTTTTGGCCGCAAGGCATTTGATCTTAGCTTCTCAACCAGTGATGAAATAAATCTGCACCGTTGGAAGGTGAAGTCTTAACCACTGGGCCACCAGGGAAGTCCCTGGGAGACTCCTTTTTAAGACCTTTCAACTACAACGCTAAAATTGTCTTACAAAAGAGTTGGACCAGCTTACACTCCCTTACACTGTGTGGGACTGTGTGTTTCGCTATATTAGGACCAAAAATAAAGGGATGGCATACGCTTGTCATTGTGAGCAGTCCCGCCCTCCGGAGAACTACCCTGCAAGTTATATCAAATTCCTACTTCCCACCCTCTTCTCCTCCACTGTCCCCACCCCCCATACACACATGACCTCATGCAGGATCCTGTAAAACTTGGAAACAGCTGGAGGCAACAGTGGAGCGATGGTGGTGTGCACGTTATACAGAGTCCTAGGAGACTATGCGGCCACCCACAACGCCCTGCACAGCGAAAACAGTGGGAGAGCTGGGAGCCAGCGAAACAGAGCAGCTCACACAGCAGAATTGCGGCTCATGCGAAAAATGAGTACTCACCTCCTGAACTCCACACACCCTCCTTCCCAGGGCTCTGCTGTTCCCTCTGCCGGGAGTGCTTTGCTATCCACATCCATGCACAGCGGGCCTCGTTTCATCTTCTAGATCTTTGCTCGTGGGGTGATTTCCCACACCAACAACCTGAATGTCCAGACACCAGCTAGCTGTTGCACAACTCAGTTCAATTCTGACACTGATTTCCAGACTAGCCTCTAACCCCCCAGGTTAAGGGCCCCCACCCCACAAGAGTACCCCCTCTTCAGATGCCCATACTACCCACACCTTCCTGTCACTTGTCCACCAGCCCTGAAGCTCTCTGAGCCTCATCCTTTAGGAATGTTTCTGGAGGTTTCAGTAAGTGGTAGGCATGTGGGCTCCCCAGGTGGCACAGTGGTAAGGAACCCGCCTGCCAGTGCAGGAGACACCAGAGATGCAGGTTAGACCCCTGGGTCGGGAAGACTCCCCTGGAGGAGGAAACGGCAACCCACTCCAGTATTCTTGCCTGAAAAACTGCATCGACAGAGGAGCCTGGAGGGCCACAGTCTATGAGGTTGCAAAGAGTCGGACACGATTGAGCATGCACGCATTAAGTAGGCATGGTTGATTAAATTGTTGACCATTTGTTATTCATTGCTCTCCAGAGGTGTGGGTGGGGGTGGCGGGCACTGCAATTTCCAACCCCTTACTCATGGGTGACCAAGCCTCCACCCTGAAGCTCGGGGGCCCTAACCACCCCGTCATCTCATCTGCAGACAAAAGACGCTTTTTATCCCTAGGGAGATTGCAGGGGTTCTAGGAGCTTGGTGCCTGGACCAGGGCAAAGATGTAGGCTTCTTATTACGCACCTGCATGCTAAGTCACTTTAGTCGTGTCGCTCTCCTTGCCCACCAGGCCCCTCTGCCCACGGGATTCTCCAGGCAAGAATACTGCAGTGGGTTGCGGTGCCCTCCTCCAGGGGATCTTCCAGGGATGGACCCCGGGTCTCTCATGCCTGCTTGCGTTGGCAGGCATATTCTTCACCACCAGCACTGCCTGGGAAGCCCAGATCTTCCATCACGCCACACCTGAAATGCCATCCCTCTGCAGGGGCCTCTGTGAACCACTTTGTTTAAAGGCGCCCCAGCACCCGTCACTCGTCAGCCCACTGTGTTGCCTGAACTTAGTAATCCGTACAGACGCGTTTGCTGAGCAGGCAGGCTCTCCCCACTGGAAAGTGAGGCAGAGGGGATAGGAGGGGCTCTGTCAGGTCATGTTCCTCGATGCTGGGGAAGACTGAAGGCAGGAGGAGAAGAAGGGGGCGACAGAAAACGAGGTGTTGGATGGCATCACCAGCTCGATGGCCATGAGTTTGAGCAAGCTCTGGAAGATGGTGAAGGACACAGGAGCCTGGCTTGCTGTGGTCCGTGGGGTCGCAAAGCGTTGGACACGACTGAGCGGCTGAACAAGTCGTGTTCACAGCAGCTCAGTGAGGGAGTGTGTTCGCAATTCAGTGGCACTAAGGGCTGAACCTCGGGGCAGCGAGACCCTGGCACCCCCACCTGACTGTGACCCTACCTCTGTGTGTTGTCTTCCTCCAGGTGAACCCGAACAGCACCTCCTCCCACCTAGGAAGCTCATGATTTCCAGGTAGGTCTGTGGACTTCCTGGGGCCTCCCACCACTTCTGAGACCAGCCGCTTTTCTGAAAAGCTTGTTCCTTCCTGAGCCTCCCTGGGTCTAGGAGAGGCTACCAAGGTGGACTAACCCAGCCCATCTAGGTTTCCATGGCGATGGCTTGGGGAGCTATCTGTAGAATCAAGGCTTGGTCTCCTAGCTCTGGATCTGAGTGGCAGCGGGGATCAATGGTGAACCAACAAGAAACAGGTTCCCCTGTCATTGGGCAGGGGGGTACAGAGGACCACTGTGATGGAGGGACTCTAGACTGATTTGCACAGGCTGTTGTTTGGCAGCCTGGCTTCTGTAAACATCATCAGGTTGACCTAAAGCAATTAACGTTCTAATAATAGTCACAGGCGGCTCTCCTCTAAGAATAGCCCCCATTGCACTGGCCCAGGTGGTCCTTGGCCATTACTCCTCTTATCATCAGCATCCCTGGGAGGCAGGTCCCCGATTTTACAAAGGAGAAAAACCAAAGGCCAGAGAAGGGCTTGGACTTGATCAATGTCACACAGCCGCCAAAAGTCATCTCCCGCTGAGCTTGTTTTTAACAGTTCAGTCGCTCAGTCGTGTCCGACTCTTTGCGACCCCATGAATCGCAGTACGCCAGGCCTCCCTGTCCATCACCAACTCCCGGAGTTCACCCAGACTCACGTCCATCGAGTCCGTGATGCCATCCAGCCATCTCATCCTCGGTCGTCCCCTTCTCCTCCTGCCCCCAATCCTTCCCAGCATCAGAGTCTTTTCCAATGAGTCAACTCTTCGCATAAGGTGGCCAAAGTACTGGAGCCTCAGCTTTAGCATCATTCCTTCAAAGAAATCCCAGGGCTGATCTCCTTCAGAATGGACTGGTTGGATCTCCTTGCAGTCCAAGGGACTCTCAAGAGTCTTCTCCAACACCACAGTTCAAAAGCATCAATTCTTTGAAGCTCAGCCTTCTTCACAGTCCAACTCTCACATCCATACATGACCACAGGAAAAACCATAGCCTTGACTAGACGGACCTTAGTCGGCAAAGTAATGTCTCTGCTTTTGAATATACTATCTAGGTTGGTCATAACTTTTCTTCCAAGGAGTAAGCGCCTTTTAATTTCATGGCTGCAGTCACCATCTGCAGTGATTTTGGAGCCCAAAAAAACAAAGTCTGACACTGTTTCTACTGTTTCCCCATCTATTTCCCATGAAGTGATGGGACCAGATGCCATGATCTTCGTTTTCTGAATGTTGAGCTTCAAGCCAACTTTTTCACTCTCCTCTTTCACTTTCAACAAGAGGCTTTTTAGCTCCTCTTCACTTTCTGCCATAAGGGTGGTGTCATCTGCATATCTGAGGTTATTGATATTTCTCCCAGCAATCTTGATTCCAGCTTGTGTTTCTTCCAGTCCAGCGTTTCTCATGATGTACTCTGCATATAAGTTAAATAAGCAGGGTGACAATATACAGCCTTGACGTACTCCTTTTCCTATTTGGAACCAGTCTGTTGTTCCATGTCCAGTTCTAACTGTTGCTTCCTGACCTGCATACAGATTTCTCAAGAGGCAGGTCAGGTGGTCTGGTATTCCCATCTCTTTCAGAATTTTCCACAGTTTATTGTGATCCACACAGTCAAAGGCTTTGGCATAGTCAATAAAGCAGAAATAGATGTTTTTCTGGAACTCTCTTGCTTTTTCCATGATCCAGCGGATGTTGGCAATTTGATCTCTGGTTCCTCTGCCTTTTCTAAAACCAGCTTGAACATCAGGGAGTTCACGGTTCACATATTGCTGAAGTCTGGCTTGGAGAATTTTGAGCATTACTTTACTAGCATGTGAGATGAGTGCAATTGTGCGGTAGTTGGAGCATTCTTTGGCATTGCCTTTCTTTGGAATTGGGATGAAAACTGACCTTTTCCAGTCCTGTGGCCACTGCTGAGTTTTCCAGATTTGCTGGCAAATTGAGTGCAGCACTTTCACAGCATCATCTTTCAGGATTTGAAATAGCTCAACTGGAATTCCATCACCTTCACTAGCTTTGTTCATAGTGATGCTTTCTAAGGCCCACTTGACTTCACATTCCAAGATGTCTGGCTCTAGATTAGTCAACACATCATCATGATTATCTGGGTCATGAAGATCTTTTTTGTACAGTTCTTCCGTGTATTCTTGCCACCTCTTCTTAATATCTTCTGCTTCTGTTAGGTCCAGACCATTTCTGTCCTTTATCGAGCCCATCTTTGCATGGAATGTTCCGTTGGTATCTCTAATTTTCTTGAAGAGATCTCTAGTCTTTCCCCTTCTGTTCTTTTCCTCTCTTTCTTTGCATTGATCGCTGAAGAAGGCTTTCTTATCTCTTCTTGCTATTCTTTGGAACTCTGCATTCAGATGCTTATATCTTTCCTTTTCTCCTTTCCTTTTCACCTCTCTTCTTTTCACAGCTATTTGTAAGGCCTCCCCAGACAGCCATTTTGCTTTTTTGCATTTCTTTGCCATGGGGATGGTCTTGATCCCTGTCTCCTGTACAATGTCACAAACCTCATTCCATAGTTCATCAGGCACTCTATCTATCAGATCTAGACCCTTAAATCTATTTCTCACTTCCACTGTATAATCATAAGGGATTTGATTTTAACAGACGATTTTAATCCGTGTTTTGCCAGGGGGCCAGGAAAACAGGTTCTTATCTCGGCAAGTTGAATATTTCAGAATGGACTCCAGGCCAGACTCCTGCTGGCCTCTGTTTCCCTGTCTGGAGAAGGGGATTTGCTGAGTTGAAGTGAGCTGGCCCCGGTAGGAGTGCTAGGCCCTGGCCATGGGCCCAGAGCTAAGGCTCCAGCCACTGAACTCGTTTACTTATACTCCTACTTCTCTGATCAGGCTCAAGGAAACCTGGGGGGACTCGGAGGCCAGGACCAACTTGCCTGGGTATTTATTCTGCTGCTGCTTTTAAACTGTAACAGAGCTTCTAGCCTCGAGCCTATTTTTAGTCTCCTTGCCTTCTTTTTAAATAATCAGCATGTGTTTTTGTTTTTCTTGAAATCCCCTTGCACCAGCCCCCAAGGCTGGAGAGACACTTAAGTCACCATCGTTACCAGGGTTCCCATCTTGAATTGTGCTAAAATCCAGGACTTCCGCTTCATCCCTAAGAAGCCTCGCATTGAAAGCAGCCTTCTCTGGATTTCTCCCCAACTCGATTCCCCTTGCTCTCGTTCTGCAGGTTCTTTAGTAGAATCCTGAACCTTTGATAAAAGCCAGATCTGTTCCCCGCTTTACTGTTCAGACGAGGTACCAGAGACAGGGTGCTTGAGCTAATTCCTGGTAGGGAGTTGCCCTTGAACACACACTTCCTCCCCTGCCCTCCAGAGATTCCCTGGCACTTCTCATCACTGCCATTTGCTCCTCATTAAGTCAGGAAAGTGTATCTTCGAGGTCGAGAGGCAGCAGGCTAAGCTGTGGGTAAGAACCCAGGAGACATTTTTAAATGTAGATTCTCTCGGCCATCTGGGATGCTATAGGAAAATCCCACAGGCTTATGAGTACATGCAGACCATCCGTTCAGCCGTCACATGTATAAATACACAAGAGCTGTTTCAGAATCATGAGTCTGGGGCCTAACGCCCATTTCTGTTTTTTTTTTCCCCCCTTTCAGATCTCGGCACATGGTTTTGTTTGCCAGAAGAGGAGAAACTTTGCATTCGAGTGGAAATCGGACCTCTAATCCAAGCATATTGCTTGCTATTAACCGCCAAAACAGGACTGCTCACGAGGAACATCTTTGCATTTATGTTTGCAAAAGCTGTGTCACTGGAAACTTAACCTTGAGATCCTCTGTCTTAGGACAGTCTGGGGTAGAGAGCCAAGAGTGTAAAAGTAGTCCAGCTTTTGAAACTTAGGTTATTTTATATTTTTTCCCCCTTGAGAACTTTTTTTTGGTTTTTTAAAAATGGATTTGCCATCCTCCTCAATTTGCAGGACTGACGTGGTGACTTTGCTTCTGGGTCAGGGCCCACCGCCTGTGCCTCTCCTGTTGACCCTTACTTTTGAAGTCAAAGAATCTATTTAAGAATTTAATATATGAGGCTTTCTTTTATTCTTCTTGGTTCTACTCAGTTTCACAGAGAAAAAAAAATTATATATATATATATAGCTTGCTATTAACCGCCAAAACAGGACTGCTCACGAGGAACATCTTTGCATTTATGTTTGCAAAAGCTGTGTCACTGGAAACTTAACCTTGAGATCCTCTGTCTTAGGACAGTCTGGGGTAGAGAGCCAAGAGTGTAAAAGTAGTCCAGCTTTTGAAACTTAGGTTATTTTATATTTTTTCCCCCTTGAGAACTTTTTTTTGGTTTTTTAAAAATGGATTTGCCATCCTCCTCAATTTGCAGGACTGACGTGGTGACTTTGCTTCTGGGTCAGGGCCCACCGCCTGTGCCTCTCCTGTTGACCCTTACTTTTGAAGTCAAAGAATCTATTTAAGAATTTATATATGAGGCTTTCTTTTATTCTTCTTGGTTCTACTCAGTTTCACAGAGAAAAAAAAATTATATATATATATATTATTTGAATAAACTGAACAGGGACTCATTTGTCTGTGCTGGACTTTACAGAGAGCTTCCCTGGTGGCTCAGATGGTCAGGAATCTGCCTGCCAATGCAGGGGACCCACGTTCCATCCCGGGGTTGGGAAGATCCCATGGAGAAGGGAATGGCTACCCACTGCAGTATTCTTGCCTGGGAAATCCCATGAACAGAGGAGCCTGGCAGGCTACCGTCCACAGGGTCGCAAAGAGTCGGACACGACTGAGCAACTTTAACACTTACCTTAGAGACTGAATAGATTCTTTTCCCCCTCTGTGTTGAGTTTTGTCAGGTGGATTGATGAAGAGCGAAAGCTGGAGAATAGGTTCGTGCAAGGGCACAGCTGAACTCCCATGTCGGGGATCCCAGGGCCACCCTCGGGTTCTGCAGTTGGCTGGAACTCATGGAATTCCACAAACCTGGCGGACTCACAGTTAATGGTTTATTACAGTGAAAGGACGTGGATTAAAATCAGCAAGGAGGGGCTTCCCTGGTGGTCCAGTGGTTAGGAATGCGCCTTGGGACGCAGGGAAGGCGGGTTGGATCCGTGGGAACTTGAGGACCTAAGATCCCACATATCTCAGAAAGCTACTGAACCTGCGCACTCTAGAGCCCGGCGCTGCAATGAAGGCCTGACAGCCAAATAAATACTCAAAACTAGAGTCAGCAAAGGGGGAGAAGGCGCAGAGACGTCCAGGAGAGCCTACAACGCAAGCCCTCAGATACCCTCTCCTAGTGGCGTCTTAACAAACGCGCTCACTTCCCCTGCCAAGGATGTGTGATGACGTGTGAAGTGTTGCCAGCCAGGAAGGCTCACCTGCAGCTTGGTGGCCCGCATTTTTTTACTGGGCGTCAGTCACAAAGGCACAGGGCAACTGGCCTTAGTTACTCTTGTCTCCAGCCCTTCCAGAGGCCAAATGATGACAGCTGAGCCCAGACCCTCCCCCCATAAATCACAGGATTAACATAGACTCTCTGGCCTTCTGTGGGCGGGGGTCCTAGGTATCCAAAGACACTCCTTTTAGTAAAGGACATTCCATTTCAGGAGGCGAGCTCCCAGGAGCTGGTCCCCTCCTTTCTTTGTCATCTGCAGCATTTGAACTCTCTCCGAACCTCTTGAATTGGTCCTTGACTTGACATTCCCCCAAATGCTTAGGGATCAACCAGGCTCAGAACAGTTTCTTATCCTTAAGGGTTAAATGTTTTACTCACACCCCCTTTCCTTCATTCCCATGGCGGTAGTGTGGCTTAGGGAAGGCAGTGACTCACGGTGGCGTGGGGTATGGCTTTTTGGAGTCAGGCCAGGGTACCAGCTATGTGGCTTGTACCCTGTTTCTTCATCTGTAAAAGGGGGAAGTTAGAACTTCCTGGGCTTATTGGGAGGGGCTGGTGGGTGAGGTGGGTGTGATGCCTGATAAGTGATGAGCTCACAGAGGGAAGCAGCTCGTGTCTTCCCGGTCTTGAGATGGCAGTGGGATGGGCTGCTGCCGGAGTCGTGGGCGCAGGAAGCTCGTGACCCTCGAGGGGCGTGATCTCGGCGACTATTTGCCCATCTGAGGCTGGTCTGGATCTTCCGTTCTGTCAAGCTCAGGCCACGATGCATGTTCTTTTGTGACAAAAACTGAAAATCAGACTCAGCCATGTGCCACTGTGGAGTGTCAACGTCCCGGAAGGCATCCAGGCTCACTCATGGTTCCGCCCAGTCCTCGCTGTGTGACTAACTGGCCCCCGGCTTTGGGACTTAAAACCATGCCTTGTGCAAACTCTCAGTTCTGGGAGTCAACTAGAGCAACCCCGGTGGTCCTCAGAGTCAGATGGTGGCCAGGGCTTGTTCCCTAGTCCGATGATCCACTGTAGGCTTCTGCATTCGAGGGTTTGGTGCCTGGGCTCAGGTGTTGGGTCATCTGCAGGCATCACTCTCAGGTACCCTCTCCACATGCGAGTCTGGACTCCTTGAGGACGGCGGTCTCAGGATAGCCAGACTTCTTACATGACAGCTGCCTCCACCCCCTGCCTCCGCCAGCAGAGGCTACACAGTTGAGGGCCATACCTGGAGTGGGTGCAGTGTCATTTCCCCTCACCTCACCTGTATCACCTTTTAAGGATGCTTGCTACACAGTGACGCCCCAGGCCTGCAGAGCCTCCTCTCAGCGATCTCAGGACAGTGCTCACAGATTCTTGAAAGATAAGTAGGGGAGCAACCATCTGTAAGAAACACTCAAAAGGAAACCACATTTGCTAGTCTCAGCTCATCTGGGTCTTGGGTTCTGCCAAGCTCAGGACATGATATATATATTTTTGTGACAACTCAAATTAAGACTCAGCCATGTGCCACTGTAGAATGTCAGTGTCCCAGAAAAAGTACTTGTGCTAGACTTTAAATATATCATCTTTGAAATGCCACTTACAGATTGTTTCTATGGTACCAACCTATTTAAAGTTGTAACTCAGGATTCCGCACCCCCCCCCAATCTTTTGAAGGCAATATAGAAACAGTTCTGTATGGTGTGAGTGGCCTCAGTGGGTGATGAGGAGTGTGGACCCTTGTGGAAATATTACAGAAACTGCCTTGGAAGGTTGGGGAATCGAGGAGATGATATGTGCAGAGCTTTTTATCTTTGTGACCCTGAACAGACAGGAGTCAGTCTCTCAAGTAAGTGGACAGAATCAATGCGGGATGGGGCAGGCACGATGCAGCAGAGAAAGCGCTCGTCAGGCACCGCCCTTAAACACCCTATGTGACCCTGGTACCTCCCATAGGGCGTGGCCTCCTCTGCCGCCTCTTCTGTGAAAAGGGAAGAAAAGGACCAATGAGTGTCCGAGAGCCCTCCTAGGCTTGTGCTAGGAACCTTGTTGCCTGGCAACCCTTCCTGGGAAGGCTACGTGTCTGAGCACCTCATTGGGAATCTAGACATGGGCCTGGATCCCCTGGGTCCCAAATGAAGGGTTTTATCTGGGGAATTCTGGGAGACAGGCTGGATCTGAGAATCCGCGAACTAAACCTCTGGCCACCTCCCTCCTGGCTTTTCTGGAGGCTGTGGGTGCACTTGAGTCCAAAAATCTGGAAAAACCACTTGTCCTTGAGGCTCGAGACCGTCCATGCAGAGACAAGCGATTGTCTTCTAAATCAAAGTAGATCTGACTGAGCCAGGAGTTTCTTACATGCATTAATTGGTGCACTCTCTCCCGCTTTTTATTTTGGCCCTGGGAACTGCCTTTCAGAGCAGTACTAGCTTTATCCCTATTTTAGAGATGGGAAGGACTTCCCTGGTTGTCCAGTGATTAAGACTTGGTGCTTCCACCGCCGCGGGTGCAGGTTCAATCCTCGGTCAAAGAACTAAGATCCCACTTGCTATCCAGCCAAACAAAAATAATATGCCAATAGAGATGGGAAACTGAAGTGCAGAGAAGTCAAACAACCTGCCCAGGTCTAAGAAGAAACAAAGTGGAGATTATTTGGGTCCTTGAAGTTTCACTCCAGAACCTTCACTTTAAAAGAAAATTCTAAGTACATGGTTGTCGTGGCCAGTCGCTCAGTCGTGTCCGACTCTTTGCGGCCCCATGGACTGCAGTGCGCCAGGCTTCCCTGTCCTTCACCGTCTCCCGGAGTTTGCTCAGACTCATGTCCACTGAGTCGATGATGCCATCCAACCATCTCATCCTCTGTCGGCCCCTTCTCCTGCCCTCCATCTTTTCCCAGTATCAAGGTCTTTTCCTTTGAGTTGGCTCTTCCCATCAGGTTGCCAAAATATTGCAGCTTCAGCACCAGCCCTTCCAATGAATATTCAGGGAGAAGACTTTTTTTTTCTTTTAATCATTTGAGAATAAGTTGCCTACGTGACATCCTACCACCCCCTAAATACTCTAGTATTTCCAGCTAACAAAGACATTCTCCAGTGTAACCACAGGACAGTCGTCAAAAGCAAGAAACGAGCATGGATGCGCCACCACCGTGGAGCCCTCAGACCACACTGGGGTTTTGACAGCTGCCCCATAACTTCCTTTATCGCAAAAAGATCCAGTTCAGAAGCATCTGCTGGTTTTAGTCGTCATGTCCCTTCAGTCTCCTTTGCTCTGGGACAGTCCTAGGGTCTTTCTTTACCTTTCACTCCCTTGGCACTTTTGGAGATTGCAGACCAGTTCTTTTAAAGCATTGATTGATTTTTGGCGGTGCTGGGTCTTCCCTGCGGGTGCTTTTCTAACGTGGAGAGTGGGGGCTACTCTAACTGCAGTGCGCTGGCTTCTCATTTCCATGGCTTCTCTTGCTCTCGAGCACAGGCTCTGGGGCTTGTGGGCTTGAGTAGTTGCGGCTCCCAGGCTCTAGAGCACAGGCTGAGCAGTTGTGACGCCAAGTGCTTAGTTGCTCCACGACACGTGGGATCTTCCCGGATCAGGACCAGGGATCGAACCAACATCTCCTGCATTGGCAGACGGATGCTTTACCACTGGACCACCAGGGAAGCCCCAGAGCAGTTGTTTTATACAAATCCCTTTACTGGGAGTTTGTCTTATGTATCCTCATGGGTCCATTCAGGTTATGCACCTTGGCAGAAATCACAGGATTGATGCTTCGATCTTCTCAGGACATCCTATTGAAGATTTCCATTCGCCCCATTCTAGGGGACACATACACTCTGGTCACTTGATCGGAGCCTGTATTCTCAATGACCCCACGACCATCCACAAAGTTTCCTTCTCCAGAAGCCACGTGGTAGGGTCCATTTGTTGAAGGAAATCCACTGGCATCAATCCCTCGAGATCAAAGTAACTATAGATTCATAAAGTCTGCTGTAAAGCTGTGGACATGGCTACAGAGAAGCCAGGCTTAAGTTTATTTTTGGCTTTGACCTATAAACAGAAGCAAGTACATTTTCAGACCCAGGCTCAAAATGGTTCATTTTGTCTCCGTGTTTCCCTCACTCTGCTCCATAGTGGACCTTCAGTCTCTAAGACTTGCTCCCTCTGGCCTTCTCCTCTTCTAAAACCTCACTTTCTAGATCCTTTCCTGAGTACATGTATGTAGTATCTATCTGTCTGGCACATGGACAAGACATGTCATTGGGGATACAGAGACACAGACCCCTTTCCCAAGTAATTGGCTTCCTGTAGGTTCTTGTTTAATTCAGGACCATGGGAATTTAGACCCACATCTTTTGACTCCAAGTCCATTGTTCTGTGTATACATTAACAATGCCTCTTGGGGCTTTACTGGAGAAGGGAATGGCAGACCAGTATTCTTGCCTTGAGAACACCATAAACAGTATGAAATGGCAAAAAGATAGGACACTGAAAGATGAACTCCCCAGGTTGGTAGGTGCCCAATATGTTACTGGAGATCAGTGGAGAATAACTCCAGAAAGAATGAAAAGATGGAGCCAAAGCAAAAAGAACACCCAGTTGTGGATGTGACTGATGATGGAAGTAAAGTCCAATGCTGTAAAGAGCAATATTGCATAGGAACCTGGAATGTTAGGTCCACGAAGCAAGGCAAATTGGAAGTGGTCTAACAGGAGATGGCAAGAGTGGACATCGACACTTTAGGAATCAGCGAACTAAAATGGACTGAAATGGGTGAATTTAACCCAGATGACCACTAGATCTACTACTGTGGGCAGGAATCCCTCAGAAGAAATGGAGTAGCCATCACAATCAACAAAATGCAGTACTTGGATGCAACCTCAAAAACGACAGAATGATCTCTGTTCATTTCCAAGGCAAACCACTCAATATCACAGTGATCCAGGTCTATGCCCCGACCAGTAATGTTGAAAAAGCTGAAGTTGAATGGCTCTATGAAGACCTACAAGACTTTCTAGAACTAACACCCAAAAAAGATGTCCTTTTCATTATAGGGGACTGAAATGCAAAAGTAGTAAGTCAAGAAACACCTGGAATAACAGGCAAATTTGGCCTTGCAGTACAGAATGAAGCAGGGCAGAGGCTAATAGAGTTTTGCCAAGAGAACGCACTGGTCACAGCAAACACCCTCTTCCAACAACACAACAGAAGATTCTGCACATGGACATCACCAGATGGTCATACCGAAATCCGATGGATTATATATATATTCTTTGCATGAAACATAGAGAAGCTCTATACAGTCAACAAAAACAAGACCAGGAGCTGACTGTGGCTCAGATCATGGACTCCTTATTGCCAAATTCAGACTTAAAGAAAGTAGGGAAAAACCACTAGACCATTCAAGTATGACCTAAATGAAATCCCTTACAATTATACAGTGAGAGTGACAAATATATTCAAGGGATTAGATCTGATAGACAGAGTGCCTGAAGAACTATGGAAGGAGGTTTGTGACATTGTACAGGAGGCAGTGATCAAGGCCATCCCCAAGAGAAGGAAATGCAAAAAGTCAAAATGGTTGTCTGAGGAGGACTTACAAACAGCTGTGAAGAGAAGTGAAAGGCAAAGGAAAAAAGGAAAGGTATACCCATCTGAATGCAGAGTTTCAAAGAATAGCAAGGAGAGATAAGAATGCCCTCCTCAGTGATCAGTGCAAAGGAATAGAGGAAAACAATAGAACTAGAAAGATATCTCTTCAAGAAAATGAGAGATACCAAGGGAAATTTTCATGCACAGATGAGCACAGAAATGGTATGGACCTAACAGAAGCAGAAGATATTAAGAAGAGGTGGCAAGAATACACAGAACTATACAAAAAAGATTTTAATGACCCAGATTAACACGATGGTGTGATCACTCACCTAGAGCCAGACATTCTGGAATGTGAAGTCAAGTGGGCCTTAGGAAGCATTACTATGAACCAAGCTAGTGGAGGTGATGGAATTCCAGTTGAGTTATTTCAAATGCTAAAAGATGATGCTGTTAAAGTGCTGCACTCAACATGCCAGCAAATTTGGAAAACAGCAGTGGCCACGGGACTAGAAAAGGTCGGTTTTCATTCCAATCCCAAAGAAACGCAATGCCAAAGAATGTTCAAACCACCGCACAATTGCACTCTTCTCACATGCCTGCAAAGTAATGCTCAAAATTCTCCAAGACAGGCTTCAACAATACATGACTGGTGAACTTCCAGATGTTCAAGGTGGATTTAGAAAAGGCAGAGGAACCAGAGATCAAACGGCCAACATCTGTTTGATCATTGAAAAAGCAAGAGAGTTCCAAAAACATCTATTTCTGCTTTATTAAGTATGTGAAAACCTTTGATTGTGTGGCTCACAACAAACTGTGGAAAATTCTTCAAGAGATGGGAATACCAGACCACCTGACCTGCCTCTTGAGAAATCTGTATGCAGGTCAAGAAGAAACAATTAGAACTAGACATGGAACAAGAGACTGGTTCCAAATCAGAAAAGGAGTACATCAAAGCTATATATTGCCACCCTGCTTATTTAACTTATATGCAGAGTACATCATGAGAAATGCTGGGCTGGATGAAGCACAAGCTGGAATCTGCTGGGAGAAATATCAATAACCTCAGATATGCAGATGACACCACTCTTATGGCAGAAAGTGAAGAAGAATTAAACAGCCTCTTGATGAAAGTGAAAGAGGAGAGTGAAAAAGTTGACTTAAAACAGCATTCAGAAAACTAAGATCATGGCATCCGGTTCCATCACTTCATGGCAAGTAGTTGGAGAAACAGTGGAAACAGTGATAGATTTTATTTTGGGGGGCTCCAAAATCACTGCTGATGGTGACTGAAGCCATGAAATTAAAAGATGCTTGTTCTTTGGAAGAAAAGTTATGACCAACCTAGACAGCATATTAAAAAGCAGAGACATTACTTTGCTAACAAAGGCTCATCTAGTCAAATCTGTGGTTTTTCCAGTAGTCATGTTTAGATGTGAGAGTTGGACTGTAAAGAAAGCTGAGCGCTGAAGAATTAACACTTTTGAACTGTGGTGTTGGAGAAGACTCTTGAGAGTCTCTTGGACAGAAAGGAGATCCAACCAGTCCATCTTAAAGGAAATCAGTCCTGAATATTCATTGGAAGGACTGATGCTGAAGCTGAAACTCCAATACTTTGGCCACCTGATGCAAAGAATTGACTCATTTGAAAAGACCCTGATGCTGGGAAAGATTGAAGCCGGGAGGAGAGGATGAGATGGTTGGATGGTATCACAGATTCAATGGACATGAGTTTGAGTAAACCTGGGGAGTTGGTGATGGACAGGGAGGCCTGGTGTGCCGCAGTCCATGGGGTCGCAAAGACTCGGACACTACTGAGCAACTGAACTGCTCTGAGCTTAGGTCTTTTCATCATACAGATAGAGTGAGAGAAAATAAAAGGTAAAATTAGCAGCTAACACTCCCTAAGCATCTGTTATGTACCAGATACAGTTTTAATTACTTACCTATTTTATCACAACCATTTTGCTTCAAGAAAGGTAATCAATGCCTTGCCTGGGTTCACAGTTGTTACGTGGTGGAGCTGAGATTGGAACTCTAGAGCCTGTGTGCTGACGTGGAATCCAGAGCTGGTGAGGGGTTTCTAGGAGTGTCCCTGCTAGGCACTAGGTACATTTTTATTAGATCAGTGAACGGATTTATTTACCAACCTGTTGGAATGGAAGAGAATGCAGAGATTGCCTGGCAGAATACTTGGGAGTTCTAGAGTTTGCCCATTTAATCCTTCACTTAATCAAACTCTTGTATAAGGCAACCGCTCCGGGCCCACGACGGCGCTTATACTGAGAGACCCGAAGATCCAGGAGACAGTCTTGACCTTCATTATTCCTATTTGAATGTCATGTCCCGACCCCACCCCACCGCAAATGTCTCATGCGCAACTCTCCCAGGAGCTAGTCTTATATCCCCATTTTGCAGATTTAGAATCCCAGGCTGACAAAGGAGTCCTCCCTCGGCCAGGGTGGCTCTGAGACGTTTGTCCCAGTCGTCACCCCGCGTCATCACGAAGCGGGCGCGACAAACAACAACAGAGAAACAGCCCTTAGCCGTCCTCGGCCGCGAAAACCTTCACCGTGTCAGTAACTCAAACGCTCTAAATCCAAAGCCGCCCTAGCGTCCCACCGCTGCCATGGCAACGCCTGCGTCATATCCGCCGTCGTGATGTCACTTCTGGTGCGCCGCATCCGCGTTCCGGCGCCTTAGTGGCGCGTTTCTCGCCCCGAGCGGGCCGCTGAGTGTGGTCCGCTGAGCCGGAGAGAGGTGAGCTGGGCCCGGGGTGGACGGACGGGGGCGCGGGGAGTCCGTGCCGGCAGGAGAGGGGCTCTGGCTCGCGGAAGCGGCCTCGGCCTCGCCGGTCGCTCCTCCCTCTGGCAGCAGCGCGGCGGGGGCGGGCCGGGGCCGCGCGGGGTCTCCGGGCCGACCTGACACGGAACCTCCACCGCGGGGCCCGGACGGCGCGGCCGGGAGACGCCGAGCCCTGGCTGCAGTTCCTCCTGGTTTCAAGCCCCACCAGCCGTGGAACCTAGGGAAGTTCATTTCTCAGCCTCCTTTTGCTTAAGTCTGAGGTTGGAAGGCGCTAGCAGTACCTCCCTCGTAGAGGTGTCTGATGCCTATATTAGATTATCGGCCTGCAGCGTCCAGCAAGGGCTTACTTAGCACCTCCTGAGGGCTCTGTAACTCGTGACAGCTCCGTGCTTTTTACCATGCCCTGTGCCCGAGGAGGCAGCGGTCACCGGCGACTCCCATGTATCTGGGACACCCCGCCTCCTCTGAGAATATTTCCCCCCCTTTTCGCGCCTGGATGGCGTTGGGACCGGCAGGACCCAACCATTGCACTAGTGAGTTTCCCTACTTACGTAGGGAAAACTTTCCCACAGAGCTGGCCAGAGTGTGAACTCGCCTTAGAAGCGTTGCGACACTGTTGCCACAGTGTTGCGACAGTGTTGGCTGACCCTGAAGTCTGCTTTTGGCAGCTGCTAGACGGAGCCCACAGCGCTGTCATTCATCTAATGTATTGCGTTGCGGTGCCCCATGCTTGGCACTTGGTCTGCGTTTAATATTCATGCATTGAGTACCAGGTAGAGTGGGGATTTGAACCCCGGCTGTATGATTTCAGCACCTGCTTTCACAATCACTTTGCTCCATGCTAATCCAGTAATAGGAGGGGCCATAGGCCTAATCTGGGACTAGAGTAACCAGCACTTACTGTGAGCTAAGTGTTTTGAAAGAGCTGTCTCATTGATTCTGCGGCACAAGCCTTCGGGAGAAGGCAATGGCACCCCACTCCAGTACTCTTGCCTGGGAAATCCCATGGATGGAGGAGCCTGGTGGGCTACAGTCCATGGGGTCGCAAAGAGTTGGACGCGACTGAGCGACTTCACTTTTACTTTTCACTTTCCTGCACTGGAGAAGGAAATGGCAACCCACTCCGGTATGCTTGCCTGGAGAATCCCAGGGACTGGAGCCTGGTAGGCTGCTGTCTATGGGGTCACACAGAGTCGGACACGACTGACGTGACTTAGCAGCAGTAGCAGCAGCAGCAGCAGCACAAGCCTTCTCTAAGGTAATCCACTTAAGAGACAGCTGAGTCTCATCACTCAGCTACCCTGAGTCCGTTGCTGCATTCGGTTCACAGATGTGTGCTGTTCTAAGGTCGTATTCATAATCACTACTGCCTTCTAGTGCCTCAAAAGAGGTTCCTGTCTGGGGAGGAAAACCTGAGGGTCATATATAAGTGGATTCTAAAAAGAAATCACTTTGCTCAACTGTTATAAGTCCAGATGAAACTCTTCACTCAGCAATACAAAAAAATGATATCCAGGAAGATGTTTGCCTCATTTGTGAGGCAATCGTCCGTAGAATAACATCCTTAAGTTGTTTTTACGTGGTTTGTGTGTATGTGAGTGTGGGTGATGTTTGACAACATTGAGAAGGAAATATGTTCTTAACCACATGGACTGTTGGGACTGGTCTTTTTTATTCTGTTTTGGTACCTGTTTTGTAAAATACATTTTTATCGTCTGCTTTATTGAATTGTAACAGTGACTTCGGTGGATTTTAGTTTGGGGGAAGTTGTGAGGGCAGCAGGGAGTGGCAGCTGACAGGGCAGCCTTCTGCTGCTGCCCCAGGACTTGTCACAGACTCTGCCTTTTCCCTGCCTCCCTTCAGTGACAGGCCATGTCACTGTCCCACCTGTACCGGGACGGGGAAGGCCACATGGATGATGACGAGGACGAGAGGGAGAACTTTGAGATCACCGACTGGGATCTCCAGAATGAATTCAACCCCAACCGGCAGCGCCACTGGCAGACCAAGGAAGAGGCTACCTACGGAGTGTGGGCAGAGCGAGACTCGGATGAAGAGAGGCCCAGCTTTGGAGGCAAACGGTATGGCTGGCGCGGACTGCTTTCCTCAGGCGTTGGGGAACTACCCCGCTAAGTATGCTTCTCTCCTGGCCTCCCCGAGCCCCTTAGCTGCGACCTCAGCCAGGGAGCCCAGTTCCTCCTTCGGACAGAGCGCTGCTCTCTCACTGACCGATCATGAGTGAGCGATTGTGTATCTAAAGCCTTGTGCTGCAGCCCCAGTCCTTCCCTTCCGGGAGCCCAGACCCCAGAGGATGAAGGCAGGCTCACACATGGAAGTTTGTAATGATGTAGGACCGGAGAGGGAGTACTTTTCCGGGTGTTTGACCTGTTGTGGGAGGTCAGGGAAGATTGAGTGGTGGGCAGCAGGAGGGAGCAGAGCCCCTTGATGGGAGGAGCAGGGCGTCCAGGAGGGTGTGAGTGGTCTTGTGGGGAGATGGGGGAGAGGGAGAGGAGGGGACTGTGGTCTGTGCAGAGAGGGTGAGACGTGGTGGGAGGAGTGTGTGTGCAGAAGACCCTGTGAAGCCAGAGTGGAAGCGGGGCTGTGTGATGAGGCCTGGGCGGTGGTCTGGGGAGAGGTGGTGGAGACTGGGCCGGGAGGGCAGCTGCAGGCTGGGGGTTTAGGCTGAAAGCCGCCTCCTCCTTGGTGTGAAGTCGTGTGTGGCCGCTGCAGCGTGTTTGAGCAGAGTGTGTAGCAGCCTGAGGTCTGTCTGTGTGTCCCCACCTGAAGCCTGGACACTCCAGCCCGTTGAGACTGTATATTTTTCACAAAAGAGACAGGGAGAAAGAGCAGAGATCCATTCAGCCTCTTCTCATCTGGCAAGAACGGTTAACAGTGGACAGTGTGGGTCACAGGGCAGGAATGTACCATCCTAAGATAGTGACAGCAGCCAGGACCTGCGGGTCCTCCCGGGCCTGGTCTCACTGACCTGCTGAGAGGCACCGGGTGTAAAATGGGGTAAGTTTCAGATTGGGAAGCAGTGGCGAGTCACGCGGCTGAGCTGTGAGAATTGGGGTCTGTCTGATCTGGAGCTGGGCTCTCCTGTGGCATCTCTAGGGCAGAATCCCTCTGTGGATCTTACTGCCACAGGGATGTGTACTTACTAGGTTAGTTAGTTTAGAAAGCATCGCCTTATGTTGCAGTGTTCCTGGGCTTTTTCAATGGATTCTTTTCGCTCTTCTTTAACCACACAATACAGAGCTCTCAGCTCCAGTTCATAAAAAGGGGAGCTGTGATTGAGAACTTACTCTAAGTACTGTTCTTGAGGCGATCGGATAAAATCAGTACTTTCCATCTCACAGAGTTAATTCTTAGCTATTTTAGTTTTCATAAATACATTTAATAACACGAGCTTTTCTAAGAATGATTGATAAAATTGCTAATATACTTTGCATTCATATAATCTCCCTTAAGTGTATTATATTTATGATTTTGATTTATGAAAGTGTCTTTTCTTATTTGATTTTTGTATTTGAAATAGTGTCCGAAACAAATTTTGGGGAGCGGGTGAGGGGGATAGTGTTGTTGACTTAAATGCTGTGTTCGTTTCATGTGTAGGGCAAAGTGAATCCGTTATACGTATATATTTCTATTTATAAGTATATACATAGAAATACGTGGGGAGACACTCTTTTTCAGACACCTTTCCTATATAGGTTGTCACACAGTATTGAGTAGAGTTCTCTGTGCTGCGTGGTAGGTCCTTGTCTGTTTCATACGTGTGTGTGTGTGTTAACCCTGATCTCTTTAATTTATCCCTCCCCCACACTTTCCCTTTGGCAGCCCCAAGTTCGATTCCAAGATCTGTGAGTCTGTTTCTGCCGTGGAAGCAGGTTCATTTGTGTCGTTTTGAACGTTAGACTCCACAGATGAGCGACAGCACGTGTTTGTCTTTCTGTGTCTCAGCTCACTTAGTGACGCCGGCGCTCAGCCCGTGTGTTGCTGCAGGTGGCATTATCTTTAATTACCAAGTCGTATTCCATGGTATGTGTGACTGTTCCACATCTTATCTGCTCCTCTGTTGATGGATGGGTTGCTTCCGTGGCCTGGCTCTGGTAAACAGTGCTGCACTGGGTACTGGGATGCGTGCTGGCTTTTTCTTTTCAGTATTTGTTTATTTGGCTGCGTTGGATCTTGGTTGCGGCACACGAGCTCTGTAGTTGTGGTGTGAGGACTGACTTGCCCTGCTTATTATGGGATTTAAGTTTCCCCAGCTAAGGATCAAACCTGCGTCCCGTGCATTGCAAGGCTGATTCTTAACGACGGGACCATCCGGGAGGTCCAGGGGTGCACATATCTTTTCGAATTATGGTTTTCCACGGGTATATACCAGGAGTGGTATTCCTGGATCAAATGGAGGCTCTGCTGTTAGTCTTTTAAGGCATCTCATACCGTCTCCCCAGTGGCGGCACCAACTAACGTTCCCACCAGCAGTGTAGGAGGGTCCCCTTTCCTCCACACCCTCTCTAGCATTTGTTGTTTGCAGATTTTTTGATGATGGCCATTCTGATTGGTGTGAGGTGATACCTTATTGAAGTTTTGATTTGCGTTTCTCTTACTAGCAGTGTTGGGCGTCTTTTCATTTGCCTCTTGGCCAGCTGTGTGTCTTTGGAAAAATGTCTATTTAGGGCTCCTGCCCGTTTTGTGATTGGGTTTTTTTAAAAAAATATTGAGCTGCCTGAGCTATTTGTAGACTTCAGAGATTAGTCCCTTGTTGGTCGCATCTTTTGCAGATATTTTCTCCCAGTTTGTAAGTTGTCCTTTCGTTTTGTTTATGGTTTCCTTTGCTGTGCAAAAGCTTTTGAGGTTAATTGGGTTCCATTTGTTTATTTTTGTTTTTATTCCCATTACTCAAGAGCTGATTGTTGAGTTTTAAGCTTGGAAGTTGGAGTTTTAAGCCAACTTTTTTGCTCTCCTCTTTCACCTTCATCAAGAGGTTCTTTAGCTCCTCTTCACTTTCTGCCATAAGGGTGGTGTCCACTGCATATCTGAGGTTATTGATATTTCTCCCGGCAGTCTTGATTCCAGCTTGGGCTTCTTCCAGTCTGGCATTTTGCACGATGCGCTCTGCACATAAGTTGAATAAGCAGGGTGACAATATACAGCTTTGACATAGTCCTTTCCCAGTTTGGAACCAGTCCATTGTTCCATGCCCAGTTCTAACTGTTGCTTAATGTCCTGCATACAGATTTTTCAGGAGGCAGGTCGGGTGGTCTGGTGTTCCTATCTCTTAAGAATTTTCCACAGTTTGTTGTGATCCACAACAAAGGATTTAGTGTAATCAATAATGCTGAAGTAGATTTTTTTTCTGGAACTCTCTTGCTTTTTCTGTGATCCAGCGGATGTCGGCAATTGATCTCTGGTTCCTCTGCCTTTTCTAAATCCACCTTGAACATCTGGCAGTTCTTAGTTCACATATTGTTGAAGCCTAACTTTGAGAATTTTGAGCATTACTTTGCTATCATGTGAAATGAGGGCAATTGTGTGGTAGTTTGAGCATTCTTTGGCATTGCCTGTCTTTGGAATTAGAATGAAAACTGACCTTTTCCAGTCCTGTGGCCACTGATGAGTTTTCCAAATTTGTTGGCATATTGAATGCAGCACTTTAACAGCATCATCTTTTAGCATTTGAAATAACTCAACTGGAATTCCATCACCTCCACTAACTTTGTTCATAGTGATGCTTCCTAAGGCCCACTTGGTTTTGCATTCCAGGATGTCTGGCTCTAGGTGAGTGATCACACCATCGTGGTTATCCGGGTCATGAAGATCCTTTTTGTATAGTTCTGTGTATTCTTGTCACCTCTTCTTAATATCTTCTGTTTCTGTTAGGTCCATACCATTTCTGTCCCTTATTGTGCCCATCTTTGCACAGAAATTTCCCTTGGTATCTCTAATTTTCTTGAAGAGATCGCAAGTCTTTCCCATTCTATTGTTTTCTTCTATTTCTTTGCATTGTTCACTTAGGAAGGCTTTCTTATCTCTCTTTGCTGTTTTTTGGAACTCTGCATTCAGATGGATATATCTTTCCTTTTCTCCTTTGCCTTTTGCTTCTCTTCTTTTCTCAGCTATTTGTAAGCCCTCCTCAGACAACCATTTTGCCTTTTTGCATTTCTTTTTCTTGGGGATGGTCTTGATCACTGCCTCCTGTTCAGTGTTAGGAACCTCCATCCATAGTTCTTGAGGCTATTGGAGATCTAATTGATCTAATTTGATCTATGGCAATCCATAGATCTAATCTGTGGTGATTAGATTTTCAGATCTAATCCCTTGAATCTTTGTCACTTCCACTGTAAAGTCATTAAGGGATTTGATTTAGGTCATACTGAATGGTTTTCCCTACTGTCTTCAATTTAAGTCTGAATTTTGTAATGGTTCATGATCTGAGCCACAGTCAGCTCCTGGTCTTGTTTTTGTTGACTGTATACAGCTTCTCCATCTTCAGCTGCAAAGAATATAATCCATCTGATTTCGGTGGTGACCATTTGGTGATGTCCATGGGTAGAGTCGTCTCTTGTGTTGTTGGAAACAGATGTTTGCTATGATCAGCGCATTTTCTTGGCAGAATTCTGTTAACCTTTGCCCTGCTTCATTTTGTGCTCCAAGGCCAAGCTTGGCTGCCGCTCTGGCTGTCTCTTGTCTTCCTACTTTTGCATTCCAGTACCGTGTGATGAAAAGGACATCTTATTTTGGTCTTAGTTCTAGAAGGTCTTATAGGTCATCATAGAACTGTTCAACTTCAGCTTCTTCAGCGTTACTGGTCGAGGCATAGACTTGGATTACTGTGATATTGAATGGTTTGCCTTGGAAATGAACAGAGATCATTTTGTCATTTTAGAGGTTGCACGCAAGTACTGCATTTCTGACTCTTTTGTTGATTATGATGGCTACTTCATTTCTTTTAAGGGATTCTTGCCCACAGTAGTAGATATAATGGTCATCTGAGTTAAATACACTCATTCCAGTCCATCTTAGTTCATCGATTCCTGAAATGTCAGTGTTCACTCTTGCTATCTCCTGTTTGACGACTTCCTATTTATGTTTATTATCATCAGTTATTATGATTACTGATGTTTGAATGTGTTCCTCCATTTTACTAGTAATGTTAACAGGCTTTATTTCTTAAACCTTTCCGGCCTTAATCGAATTTACCAAGTTATTGTTTTTTTAATATTAATTAACTTTTGGCCATACTGGGTGTTTGTTGCTCGGGCTTCTCTAGCTGAGATGGGGGCTGCTCTCTAGTTGCCATGCGTGGGCTTCTCGTCGTGGTGGCTTCTTCAGTTGTGGAGCATGGGTAGAAGGCGCATGGGCTTAGTTGCCCATGGCATGTGGGATCTTCCCAGGCCAGAGACTGAACCTCTGTGCCCTGTGTGGGCAGGCAGATTCTTAACCATGGACTACCAGGAAAGTCCTCGAGTTATAGTTTTTGTTTTTGGGTTTTTTTTTAATGTATTAACTGAAAGGAAAGGTGGACATTCACAACATACTTAGAACTTTTTTAGTCAACTCTATGCTGTCACTGGTAAGTCTGAAGTCACAGAGTTGAGACATCGGGTCAAAGTGTCGAATGTGATTACAGGGGAGCCAGGTCTCGGGCACTGAGGATAGGAGTCAGCACTGCTCTTTTCAGATGGATCCCACGAGGTCTGCTCTGAGGAGCTCTCAGGCCAGTGACGTTGGCCTGAGAGCGTTCTTACAGACCCCCTTGTGTTTGCCCGCAGGGCCCGCGACTACTCAGCCCCTGTCAACTTCATCAGCGCGGGGCTCAAGAAAGGGGCGGCAGAGGAGGCAGAGCTGGAGGACTCCGACGATGAAGAGAAACCCGTGAAGCAGGATGAATTTCCTAAGGATTTCGGACCAAAGAAGTTAAAAACGGTAGCATCTTTACTGAAGGGCTGTGACCTTAGGAATGTCCCCAGAAGGTCGCTGTGGCCCTGGCATCTGCTGGGGGCCGGTCATGTGGGCCTCTCCCTGTGGGAGCAGGTCTCCCAGGGGTGGCTGTGCCGGCAGTCTTTGCGCTGTCCGGAGGCGTCCCTGTGGTCCTGTGGGAACTTCTCGCAGTGCTCCGTGACTGCCCGGCCGTGGTTGCGTCAGCCGAGCTTGCTTGCTTAGGTTTTTCCTTCTTTGTTTCCAGGGTGGCAATTTTAAGCCCAGCCAGAAAGGTTTTGCAGGAGGAACCAAGTCTTTCATGGATTTTGGCAGCTGGGAAAGACACACGAAAGGAATCGGACAGAAGCTCCTTCAGAAAATGGGCTACGTGCCCGGAAGGGGCCTGGGGAAGAACGCGCAAGGTGTGGTGCCCTGCCCGTGGGCGCTGGGGGCAGGCGGGGGCAGGGAGGGCGCGCTCTGCCTTTGCTCTGCTTTGCTGCTTTTCTGCCAGCATGTGACCTTTGTGCTCTAAGCTTCGCGCTTCATAGAACTCAGGTTACATAAAATGCCGTGTTTCAGCATGGGGGAGCGCTCAGACTTCATACAGCCCGATGGGCTGGAAACAAGCTTCTTTCTGGCCTGCCCATTGCTTCTAAAAGGTCAAGTCAGTTTCCAGTGTTTAAACTCAGTTTCTCCAGGCTGTAGATAAGCTGCAGTTCAGGAGATCGGCAGGGATGGGGTTAGCTGACCGCTCCTGCCCTGGTCAGCCCCCACAGCTTCCTTATTCTGGAAGCTGGCTCCACACCACAGCCCACTCTCCTTGTTCATGTTACTGTCCCTGGGCTCTGCTCACAAAGGGGCAGGACAGGTAACTTAGCTGCATGAAACATCCATGGACTTGAGTGAAGATTGGAAAGGTGGCCTGGAATGAGAGTGAAGGCTGTTCTAATTTGGAAGCTCAACAGTACGAGCTGGAAAGGGTGTGGTGGGAAGTTTGGGGTGGGGGCAATTCTTCAGAGGAATGCTGTAGTCCTGTTTGTAAACTTTTTTACAGGAAAAATGAATTTATTTCCAAGGCATAAACATAGTATAGAGCAAAGCAATCGTAGGAGATACGAACCACCAATATGAAATATTACACGAATGTAATATGTATGAGTGATGAGTGATTGACACTCAGTCGTGTCCGACTCTGTGACCCTATGGACTGTAGCCACCAGGCCCCTTTGCTCTGGAATTCTCCAGGCAAGCATACTGGAGTGGGTTGCCATGCCCTTCTCCAGGGGATCTTCCCGACCTTGGGATCGAACCCTGGTCTCCTGCACTGCAGGGAGATTCTTTACCAGCTGAGCCCCCAGGGAAGCGTGTGTATATATACAATATAATAAAACAGGTGTAGTTTAAATGGCGGCTTCCCCTCTCTTCAGTCAGAATCAACATATCCTTCCCATAGTAATCGGCTTCCAGGCTAACAGGGTAGGCCAGAGTTGGTTATAAATAACTCCCGTCCGCTAAGTAAGTGACTGCGGTGGAAGCGGCTGCACAGGCCTGTGTGCGCTCCTGTTGGCCTGCTCTGTGGCACCGGCAGCAGCGCCACGTGGGGCAGGCAGGAGCGGCTCCCCTGCTGGGCGGCGTGCTATCCCATGGGAACACCAGGGAGCGGGTCTCCGCGCGTGGCGCACCCACACAACGGCAGTGACCGCAAGTCTCTCTCAAATCCATCAGGCATCATTAACCCAATCGAAGCCAAGCAGAGGAAGGGCAAAGGTGCGGTGGGTGCGTACGGCTCGGAGCGCACCACCCAGTCCCTGCAGGACTTCCCTGTGGTCGACTCGGAAGAGGAGGCCGAGGAGGTGGGTCAGGAGGCGGCCCGGCTGGCCTGTGCGCCTCTTGGTTGGGGTTGGTCTGTCTGCTCGTTCGTTAGCCAGCGTCCTGGGGTCCTGGGGCCGAGCTCACACTGTGCACCAGCACGGGCCAGAGGCTGGTGTCCCGCCGTCAACAGGGAACGCAGCACATGGGTGACCAGTGTGGTCGGAAGTGGGGGTGTGGGAACAGGGTCTCCCTTGTAGGGGGCGTGGGTGTCAGGCAGCCTCCTCGGAGGGTCAGCGTCACACAGTACCATCCTCAGCACGGAGCCGTGTGGTGGTCTCAGCGGCCCTTTCGTCTTCTGATGGACCGTGTCCCTCTGACTCAGGAATTTCAGAAGGAGCTGAGCCAGTGGAGGAAAGACCCCAGCGGAAGCAAAAAGAAGCCCAAGTATTCTTACAAGACTGTGGAAGAGCTGAAAGCCAAGGGCAGGATTAGTAAGAAGCTCACTGCTCCCCAGAAGGAGCTTTCTCAGGTCAAGGTAGGTGCCCATAGATGCCCGCCCTGAATGAGAGTCTGGGAGACATGCAGTTACCCCACAGCAGAGGCGGTCACCGAGCACCTGCTCGTGAGGCTCCTGTGGCTCTTCTGTGCAGGGGCCGGGAGGGTGTGTGTGCGTGTGCTTTTATCGTGGGTAGCAGCCTGTCCATTCCCTGCACTCAGGCTCCTCGTCGATCCCCGCCTCCCGCCCCCCGCCGCCCCTGGCATGACAGTGCTAAGGCTGCC
>SJXQ01007077.1:465816-502203 GCA_006408695.1 Aepyceros melampus
CAAGACGACGGTGCAGGGGAGGGTGTGAAGCCCACCTTCTCCCACAAACACATCAAAAGTAAGCATCGAGCGACTCTCGCAGAGTATCTGCTGAAGGCTGGCAGCAGACGTCCGAGTGCGGAAAGGGCAAGCATGCACATCTCCATGCAGCCGGGCGGAACAAAAGATAGGAGATTCCCGCACCCTGGGAAGCCCCCGCCCCGGCCTGGGATCTGTCAGAGCCAGCCGGCCTGCGGCAGCCAGAGCTCTGGCACAAAGGGCTACACGGGCGGTCAGTGCCGCTGCCCCGCGCCTGAGACACGGGGCCTGGCACGGGTCCGGGCTGGGTGCCGGGACGTGGGCTTTGAGACTGAACCTAGGGAGGACTGGGGTTGGCTGTGTGGGAACAGCTGGGACGGGGCTGGAATCGGGTGCACCCACAGCTAAGGGTGTGCCAGGCCACGTGGGGGGGGGGTGCATAAGGGGAGAGGCAGGCCCCCTCCGTTGTAGCCTTTTCCCCTATGCGCATACTCACCAAAAGCCAACTGAGAAAAACACCAATATAAAAGACTTACGGAATAATACAAAGCGTGCATAATAGGGATTTCAGAAGGGCAAGAAAGAGAAAAGGGGATCAAAACTGTACTTCACGAGATTATGGCTGAGAACTTCGCAAACCTACAGAAGGAAGCAGAGATCCAGGTCCAGGAAGGAACCGATCCCATGTTTCCTGCACCACAGGCAGATTCTTTACTGAGGAGCCATCAGGGAAGCCCCAAGACATACTATAATTTTTAAAATGGCAAAAGTTAAAGATAGCTCCAGATAAAGAGAAATTCTAAAGGCAGCAAGACAAAAACTGGCGGCTCAGTGATAAAGAGCCTGCCTGCCAATGTAAGAGACGTGAGTTTGATCCCTGGGTCAGGAAGATCCCCTGGAGAAGGAAATGGCAACCCACTCCAGTGTTCTTGCCTGGGAAATCCCATGGGCAGAGGAGCCTGGTGGGCTACAGTCCATGGGGTCACAAAGACTAGGACATGACTAGCAGGTAAACAACAAATTTTAAGGGAACCTCGCCCCGTCAACAAGGCCATCAGACAATTTCTCTACAGAAATGTTACAGGCCAGAAATCTATCTTACAGTGATAAGATAGATTCAAAGTCCTAAAAAGGACAGGTCTGTAACCGAGGATCGTCTATCCAGCAAAATTATCACTTAGAATAGACAGAGAATTTCTTAAATAAGCAAAAACTAAAAAAATACAGCAATACTAAACCTATCCTAAAGGAAATGTTAATAAAGAGGAAATCACAATGGGAAAATAAATCACGTAAATAAGCCAGTAAGTAGACTTTTAAAAATAAAAATCTTCTGTGACTGTGACAACCACAGAGAATGGAGGATGAACATGAAGATATAAAAGAGGAAATCAAAATCATAAGACGTAGGGAAGGAGAGTAAGAAAATAGATTATTTCCCCCCTATAATGTGTTTGAGCCTATATGACTACCAGCCTAAGACAAGCAGATACAGGAAGGAGTCAACATGAAAACAGGGTAACCACAAATCAAAAACATATAACAGATTCACAAGAACCAAAAAGAAGAGAACACAAGAGAGAAGAGAATCAGCAACACAAAGGAGAAAACAGAAAGGGACAAAGAAGAAACATAGAATCAAAGGGAAACAGCAGTAAATGCAGACCTATCGGTGATCACCTTGAAAGCCGAGGACTAAGCCCTGCAATCACAGGACACAGCGCGGCAGACTGGATTAGAAACAAAAACAAAAGCCTGCCACACGCTGGCCACCAAAGACCCACTTTAGGGCCAAGGACACACAGAGACGGAAAGTGGGGACAGAAAAAGGCATCTCATGCAAACGGAGCTGACAAGAAAGCAGGGGTTGTGCCGGGGTCCAGCCCCGGTGGATCCAGGGATGCTCAAAGGTGGGATGGAGCAGGCGGATAGGAAAGGATAGGACAGGATAGAACAGTAGGAAATTAATGGAAAATAGGAGGCTGAATAACGGTTTACGGGGAAAGCCAATAAAACCTCAAGACAAAGGTTTGCACCATCTACGTGGGCCACCGGCGTTTGCTTGAATCTCTAAAGGGGCCCCACCGTGGGTCCACTTTTCTCGAAGAATTTATAGCCAGGGCAAGTAAGTAGACGTGGTGAGCCTCCCGCTCCAGATGGGAATTCAGCCTGGAGTTAAAGTACAAGAGGACAGAGAGATAGAGAGAGGTGTGGGAGCCAGATGTCCCTAAAGAACAAGTCTAGGAGAGCGAGTCGTTGGAGACTGGCCTGCAGAACCGGTCTGAGAAACTGTTCCCGAGAGAATCTGGTCCGGACAAACTGCTCTGAGAAAACTGTTCCTGAGGAAAACTGGTCCCAACTTTATTTTTCACATCCCCTTTTTATACCATGAAGATCGATGAGTTTCACAAATTTTGGCAATGACAGCAGCCCTGACTCTTATCGAGAGCAGGCTTAGTCTATGCATACCTAATTGTATACACAAGTCTTAGGTAATTTACATCATCTTCCAGCCAAAAGGCCAATTCGACAATTTACAGCTCTTTTCTGATAAGTGTTATTTCTTCCAAGGTCTGGCGCCATTCTCGGGAGGCACTAAACAAAGTTGCAAGGACAGCAAGAGGGAGGGAGAAAGCAATCAACTCAAAGGCCTAGTGTTGCTAACATCAAAAAACTACCACATATTCCCAAACATTGTTTGCATAACAGAAACTTCCAGGTGCAGATAAGGAGGTCTGGCAGCAGTCATTGAAACAACAGTGAAACCTTATTAACAAGTTTAGGCTCTTAGAAAAAGTTTGTAACTTAAGACACTTCAAGGCTCTTTTGCCCCTCACAGCTGGGGGTCGCAAGCAACTCACAAGCTTGTAAAAGGTCAGGTCAGTCAGTTCAGTTCAGTTGCGCAGTCCGACTCTTTGCGACCCCATGAATCGCAGCACGCCAGGCCTCCCTGTCCATCACCAACTCCCGGAGTTCACTCAGACTCACGTCCATTGAGTCCATGATGCCATCCAGCCATCTCATCCTCGGTCGTCCCTTTCTCCTCCTGCCCNGGAGGTCTAGCAGCAGTCATTGAGGCAACAGTGAAGTCTATCCTTAGAAGAGGTTTGTAACTTTGAAACACTTCAAGGCTGTTTTGCCCCTCACAGCTGGGGGTTGCGAGCAATTCACAAGCTTGTAAAAGGTCAGGGAAACCTGTTTAGGCAGGCTATAGGTTTATCAAAGGGGGTTGGGTCGAAACACTCCTTGCAAATGCAGGAAGCTAAAGCTCAGAATTAACTCCTTCCATGAAACTGGCAGAGAACACTGGGGAAGCAGACAAATACAGCACAAAGTTTTATTATTGGGGCACATGCTCAGGAAAAACCAGGGAGAAATCCGATGACTCAGATTGCTCTGCCATCTGAGTGTGCCTCGTGACTCTGTCACGGGTGGGATTCCTCACGCTGGCCCCCGACAACAATCAAGAAAGGAATTTATTTAACCCAAGGTTAACATGATTAATCTTGAAGGTTAATACTTATTTCTCTTATATGCTAGTTATATTCATTATAAGGGCAGGGAATATGGAGATTTAACAGCAAACATCAGCTCAACAAGTCAAATCCTTTCACCAATGTTCCCCTTAATATCTGTTTTGTCTTAAGATAGTGATAAAGTTCCATTTTTACATAGCAAGGACACAGTGATTTATAACAAAGTACAGTGATCTATAATGAAGGAGAAAATTCATTAACTCAAAAAGTCTAGTATTGCTAACATCAAAAACTACCATATTTCTTTTTCTATATTCCAAATCCGTTGATTAATATATTCCCAGGTGCCTAAGGACATGGAGGCCTGGTGGCTGTCATTGATTCAACAGCGAGAAAAGCCCTATGCTAATTAAGACCTTCAAAATACCACAAACTCTCTGTGCTGTTTATGGTTGAGAGGTAGTAAACAATCATGTGCATAGTGGCAGGAGTATGGATAATCCTATCCCACAAGCTAGTTTGTCAGCAGAGAGGTTTGACCTGAGACACCCTTGTCACACCCAGGGCAGGGAATTAGTAGCAATTATTGGCACAAAAAAAAAAATCCTTCACCAATATAATTCCTAATCAACCCACTATACTAATAAATTCAAACTTAAGAATCTGCCTTTAGTAAGTCTAAAACATCTCGTGCCTCTCACTGTTGGGAGGCTGTAAACAATCACATGTGGCTGGACGAACCTATACAGGTTCGCTAGATCCTGATACAGGCAGGCTAGATCACCTTCAGAGGAGTTCATAAGCTGAAACACTCTTGTCACGCCCAGAAATTTTTATTAACTGGAGCTGCAAGGTAACTCCTCCGAGAGGAATGGTTATGGGGGAGAGCCCCCCGTAAAGTCAGAGGTATAGGTGAGAGCATAAAACAGACTCTGATTTAAGGGGTAGATGCTCGGGAACAGGGGGTTTCCTGAGGCTTGATCACACCTTTGTGTATGCCAAGCCTCCTTCCTCATGACCTTTGCCATGGGTGGAGATCCTCACGCTGGCTGCCGGCAGTGCACTGTGTTTGTTAATACACTGGCAAACAAAATTGGGGTCACCAACCAATAACTGGGAGATCTGAAACCAGGAGAGACTCCCCAAAACTTCTCTAGACTTGCTGAAGAGGTGGATGTACCCAAAAGACCCGTCTTGAAATACCAAGGTCAGAATGTCCAAAGCAAAGTGCGGTGCCTTCTTTTCTCAATCCTGCATTCCCTCAGGGTGCACTTTTGCTGGGCCACTGCAGTGACTAATAAGTTTGGTCCTTGAAGAAGTGGAATGTCAAGACAGTTTTCTCCTTGGAAGTGTTAGTGTGAAGTAGCCCTTTCTAAGAGTTGTGTGTTTCATATCCTAGCTTGTCAGTTCAGTTAGTTCTGTCGCTCAGTCCAGTCCGCCTCCTTGCGACCCGATGAATCGCAGCACCCCAGGCCTCCCTGTCCATCACTAACTCCCTGAGTTCACTCAAACTCATGTCCATCGACTCGGTGATGCCATCCATCCATCTCATCCTCCTGTTGTCCCTTTCTCCTGCCCTCAGTGCCTCCCAGCATCAGGGTTTTTTCCAATAAGTCAGCTCTTGCATGAGGTGGCCAAAGTACTAGAGTTTCAGCTTTAGCATCAGTCCTTCCAATGAACACCCAGGACTGATCTCCTTTAGAATGGACTGGTTGGATCTCCATGCAACCCAAGGGACTCTCCAGACTCCTCCACCACCACAGTTAAAAAGCATTAATTCTTCAGTGCTTAGCTTTCTTCACAGTCCAACTCATACATGACACCCACACGTGACCAGTGAAAAAACCATAGCCTTGACTAGACGGACCTTAGTCAGCAAAGTAATGTCTCTACTTTTGAATAAGCTACCTAGGTTGGCCATAACTTTCCCTCCAAGGAGTAAGCATCTTTGCTATCTATGGGGATGGAGGTCTCCAAGGAGACCTGGTTTTACTTTAAAGATAGTTTCCTCATTCTTGGGCAAAGTCAAGGCCCAGTTCACCCACTGTCTTAAGATGGCTGACAAGCCTCAAGACGGAGTTCATCCTGCCCTCCTTTTTCAAAGCAACCCCAGCAGACTGATGGTCTTAAGGGACTTGCCTTGGTGTACAGGAATCTGCTCCAGCACCACAGTCGAAAAGAATAAATTATTCTATGTTCAGCCTTCTTTATGGACCAGCATTCAAAATGCAAAACATTGATTCTAATTTTTATATCATAGGCTCTTCAGATAAAACATTCAATTGCTTAAGCACTGCATAAGAACATTATAAAATTTTTATTTTCTACTGTCCCTCATATAATTGTTGAAATGGAGATGATCTGCAATGTGTATATATTTAAATCCTGAATAATGTTGATAATGCCATTTATTATGTTTTTAAAATAGTCCACAAAAATGTCTCCTTAGCTATTTACACCTCTCCTACAGAGGGTTAGATATGAAGCTGTTTTTGGTTAGATGTCACATCCAAAGACTCAATGGCAGGATGTTAGGGGCTTCCCTGGTGCCTCAGACGGTAAAGCGTCTGTCCGAGAGGCGGGAGACCCGGCTTCGATTCCTGAGTCGGGAAGATGCTCTGGAGAAGAAATTGGAAATCCACTCCAGCACTCTTGCCTGGAAAATCCCATGGACAGAGGAGCCTCATAGGCTACAGTCTATGGGGTCGCANGATCTTCCCAACCCAGGGATCAAACCCGGGTCTCCCGCATTGGAGGCAGATGCTTTAACCTCTGAGCCACCAGGGAGTGCTGGTGTACAAGAATCTGGTCCAGCACCACAGTCCAAAAGAATAAATTCTTCAATGTTCAGCCTTCTTTATGGACCAGCCTTCAAAACACAAAACTTTGATTCTAATTTTTATATCATAGGATCTTCTGATAAAACATTCAGTTGCTTAAGCACTGCATAAGAACATTATAAAATTTTTATTTCCTACTGTTTCCCCTTACATAATTGTTGAAATGGAGATGATCTGCAATGTGTATATAATATTTAAATCCTGAATAATGTTGATAATGCCATTTATCATGTTTTAAAAATAGTCCACAAAAATGTCTCCTTAGCTATTTACACCTCTCATACAGAGGGTTACATATGCAGCTGTTTCTTCAAAACACAAAACTTTGATTCTAATTTTTATATCATAGGATCTTCTGATAAAACATTCAGTTGCTTAAGCACTGCATAAGAACATTATAAAATTTTTATTTCCTACTGTTTCCCCTTACATAATTGTTGAAATGGAGATGATCTGCAATGTGTATATAATATTTAAATCCTGAATAATGTTGATAATGCCATTTATCATGTTTTAAAAATAGTCCACAAAAATGTCTCCTTAGCTATTTACACCTCTCATACAGAGGGTTACATATGCAGCTGTTTTTGGTTAGATGCCACATCCAAAGACTCAATGTCAGTATGTTAGGGGCTTCCCTGGTGTCTCAGACGGTAAAGTGTCTGCCCGCAAGGCGGGAGACCAGGCTTCGATTCCTGAGTTGGGAAGATCCTCTGGGGAAGGAAATGGCAATCCACTCCAGCACTCTTGCCTGGAAAATCCCATGGACGGAGGAGCCTCAGAGGTTACAGTCCATGGGGTCGCAGAGTCAGACACGACTCAGCAACTTCACTTTCATTTTAGGTCACAGGTTAAAGCAAAATCAAATAAAACCCCATNTGCGGAAGAACCTAAGAAGTGAAGAAGGGACTCCCCTGGTGATCCAGTGGTTAAGACTCCATGCTCCTAATGCAGGGGGCACGAGTTCAATCCCTGGTCAGGGAACTACATCCGTCTTGCCACAACTAAGAGATCCTCCATACTCAGCGAAGATCCCAAGCACTGCAGCTGAGACCCAGTGCAGCCAAGTAAATTAAAAAAAGAAAGAAAGAAATGAAGAAGATCACAGTGCATGCAGAATGCTGATTTATTTTAAAAGGAATTTGTTAATAACACACTTTTCTTCCCAAGAGTAAACATAACAATCTGTTAGGGATTAGGGTGGAATTTTGATGAAAACTTGCTAGAGGACTCAAGAATGCCCTAATCCTACCTTGACAATTACTACCACCATCCCTTTTGCAGGTTCCTGAAGTAGACAAAAACACAAGGAGAAAGAGCAAATAAGTTTTAGAGGGCCTAGGCCCACCACCCCTGTGCAGGGTTGCCTGAATCAGCTCCACACCAAAGCAGTGCAACATCTTGCTGCTGCTGCTGGTGCTAAGTCGCTTCAGTCATGTCCAACTCTGTGCGACCCCATAGACGGCAGCCCACCAGGCTCCCCCGTCCCTGGGATTTTCCAGGCAAGAACACTGGAGTAGGTTGCCATTGCTAGGAATTTAATATTTGGAGGGAAGAGAATACAGTCGACCGTTTGTATCTGCATATCGATGGATTCAATCGAAGCATGGAAAATATTTGGGGGGAAAATTCCATGATATTCAAAAAAACACAACCTGAATTTGCCACTCATCTCGACTATTTCCATAGCACTTAAGGTTATCTCTGTCAGCTTGGGTGGCTCAGAGGTTAAAGCGTCTGCCTGTAATGAGGGAGCCCTGGGTTCGATCCCTGGGTTGGGAAGATCCCCTGGAGAAGGAAATGGCAATCCACTCCAGTATTCTTGCCTAGAGAATCCCATGGACGGAGGAGCCTGGTGGGCTACAGTCCACAGGGTCGCAAAGAGTTGGACATGACTGAGCGACTTAAGTAACTAACGTTATATCTGGGCTACCCTGGTGGCTCAGATAGTAAAGAATTGCCTGCATTGCAGGAGACATGGTTGATCCGTGGGTGAGGAAGATCCCCTGGAGAAGGAAATACCACCCACTCCAGTATTCTTGCTTCCCTTGTGGCTCAGACGGTAAAGCGTCTGCCTACAATGCGGGAGACCCGGGGTTCGATCCTTGGGTCGGGAAGTTCCCCTGGAGAAGGAAATGGCAACCCACTCGTGTTCTTGCCTGTAATTCCCCATGGACGGAGGAGCCCGGTAGGCTACAGTCCGTGGGGTCGCAGAGTTGGACACGACTGAGCGACTTCACTTCCAGTATTCTTGCTGGAGAATTCCGTGGACAGAGGAGCCTGGCGGACAGAGGAGTCCGACTCCATGGGGTCGCAAAGAGCCGGTCACGACTGAGCAACTATACATTATTTTGAGTATAGAGACCTTTGTTGTCAATGTGATGCCTTGCTTTTTAACTTCCCTTCCAGGAAGCAGAGGTCTTTTAATTTCGTGCAGTCACCTTCCTGAGAGATTACACTATTGAATTCTTCGGCCCGGGCCGCGTCACCTTCCCAAGGTGCAGGGCAGACCCGGCTTCCCTCCACGACCCGCACCCTGACAGCTTGTCTCCCTTTAGGCCGCTTCCCCAGGCCGCCCCGGCTTTTCACTGCCGGCCCGCGCAGCTTCCCACATCCGGAAGCGGAGCGCCGGCGGTGCAGCTGTCTCAGGAGCGCGGCGTGAGTTTCTCTCTTTCTTAGTCACACGTGCCGCTCTCACTGGGCTTCCCTCGGTACCCCGGGTCTGAGGGTCTCTGCTGACTCTTAAATCCCCGCGCCCGCCCCCCCAACCCCAGCAAACTTAGACGTCTCGGTGAGCGGTGAAGGGACTCCTCCCTTTTGATTTCAAGTCTGCACTGAAGCCGGTTCCTGCTTTTGGAACTCGGAAACGCTGCTTTTCCCACCTCCCTCCGTCTTAAAACCATTTACTGTCCCCTCTGCACTTCCTGCAGCGCATCAAATTCTCTTCCACGAGGTGGGCATTTTCGATCCCCCCAGCCGCAGCATATTCAGACGTCTCCGTGAGCGGCGCAGGGGCGCCTCGCTTCTGGTTTCAAGTCTGCACTGCAGCCGGTTCCTGCTTTTGGAACTCGGAAACGCTGCTTTTCGCACCTCCCTGTCCCCTCTGCACTTCCTGCAGCGCATAAAATTCTCTTCCGCGAGGTGGGCATTTTCGCTCCGCGGTCCTCAGCCTCCGTCTCGGCCCCTGGAGGCCACATCCTCGCCCAGGTTGTTGGATTCTGCGGAGCGCACCCTGATCCTTAGACCCACTCCCTCCCAGCGCCCCTATCTCCGCGGCCTTGTCTTCATAATGACCTTTCCCCTGACCCTGTGTCGGGGTGGGTGACCTGGGCCAGCCACTTGACCCCCATGGTTCTTCCATCCGAAATTCCACCAGCTGGAATTTGGCCCTTGCAGGAGGAGGGCTTCTTATTCAGCCGCCATTCCCGTAAATAGTGGGGGTGGAGTGGGGTGGGCTGGGGTATGGTGTCATGAGAAGCCAAGACATCGACTTCGAGAGAAATAGAAAACTGAAAAAAGCCTGAGGAAGAATCGATGACAAGAGAATTGGTGAGGAACTTGCGAAGAGAAGGCAACATGAAAGAGAGGAAGTCTTGAAGGTTGCGGGTAGGCAAGGACAAAAGTTTAGAGAAAAGCAGGATCTCCGGATAGTTAAAGGTGAGAAAAATCAGAAGGTGTTGTTCAGTCCGAGTCTTGGCGACCCCTGTATCTCTCAGAGTCTGCTCAAAGTCATGTTCATTGAGTCCAGGGATGCTATCTAACTATCTGATCCTCTGCTGACCCCTACTATAGCCTTCAAGTAGAGGAGCTGTAAATCAGGGGTCCCAAAGAGGGCGACAGTGGTTCACAGAGAGAGCCCGCAAAGGGGATACAAGAGTTGGAACCTGGGCTTACAGAACAATATCCTGCTGGGAGAGAAAGGGGACTCCTAGTGATTGGGCTTCCCTCGTGGCTCAGCTAGTAAAGAATCCGCTGGCAATGTGGGAGACTGGGTTCGATCCCTGGGTTGGGAAGGTCCCTTGGAGAAGGGAATAGCTACCCACTCTAGTATTCTCACCTGGAGAATTCCTTGGACTACAGCCACGGGGGTCTCAAAGAGTCAGACAGGACTGAGGGACTTTCACTCACATCCAGTAATTGGAGGAGCTGAGAAAGCAAGCAAGGTGAAAGGAAGCATAGCCACTTGGGGGTGGCAGAGAGTTGGGAGGAAAGGAGGGCAGAGCTGGAGGAAGAAAGGCAGAAATTCATGAAGATTTTGGATCATCAGGGAGGTTGGATTAGAAGCATTTTGCAGGGAAGAGTTGACAGAGAGAGCCTGGATGGGAGTCAGGGAAGAAGAGGAGGACAGGCACAGCTGGAGAGCAGAGGGGAAGAGAAAGGGAGACAGATGGAGAAAAAAGTAGGGAAACAGAGCCACTAAATGAAGTGAAAACAGGTGAAGTGTGCAGGTGAGGGAGAGGACTAGATCCAGGAGGGTGCTGAATTGGTTGGATAAGGATTATGAAGTGTGATGCATTGATTATTGACTTACCTCATAGCTCAGTTGCTAAAGAACCTGCCTGCAGTGCAGGAGACGTGAATTAATTTCTGGGTGGGGAGGATCCTCTGGAGAAGGAAATGGCAACCCACTCCAGTATACTTGCCTGGAGAATCCCATGGACAGAAGAGTCTGGTGGGCTACAGTCCATGGGATCACAAGAGTCTGACAGGACTTAGTGACAAAACCACCACATTGATTTTTGGCTTTAGGATCTAATAAATTTAAAACTTGTTTCTTTACATTATACAGATCAGAGTTGCAAAACTTCTGTCTGTAAGGCTGGTGTGTTTTATAATTATTTGTATTAAAAGATAACATCCATATGCAGAACTGACTGACTCTCTTACTACATGGTACCTTTTCCAGGAACATTAAATATGTTCTTTGTGATCCTTTTCCTTTTTGCTTTCTGCTTTCTTTACATTTAATTCTTTTTGTAGCTTTGGATATGTTATCATTCAGTACCGACTTCTTGTAAAGAATTATTCGTTTCTGAAATAAAGTTTGTTGCCCTCCTGCAATTAATTCATGTCATTGTTTTCTAAGTATGCTATATATTCTCCAATGTTCTTTTGCACTTGGCAGCATAATTCTTCAGTGGAAAAATTTTTGATAAGCTGATTCGCTTTAGGTTTGTTTCATGTTTATTTGAGGCCCATTTGCTGTTTCTTCTTGTTATATTTTCAAAGCATTTTTTTGGTAACTAGTAAATAGATGTAGACTGTTTTGATGAGTACTTAGGAAGAATGCCAGTGATCTTTTATATTAGGAGTGACGACCTAATTTAAGCAGTTAGTCTATATTGCATTTTCCTCTCTTTTATGTAATCTGGTAACTAGTGAGCAATGAGGTGATCTGATGATGTTTCCCTCAGGTCTAGAATCTGAACAAATGTGACCTCTGAAATGATTGGCCAAATTGGGCGTGTGACTGTGTGTGGCAGTTCTTCCTGGAGGGAGAGCCCAGGTGTTACTAGAATTTGAAATGGGTCTCAGTTTTGCAAAGTGAAAAAGGACAACAGTCGGATGGAGGCTGGAACATATGCTTAGAGTGAGATAAATTATCAGCAGATGTCTTCTATGAATAAGGGTGAATCTGCAGGGAGGCCTCCCACCTCCACTGGCTTCCCCGTGTCCTCAGGGCAGCATCCTGACTCCGCAGGTGGCTCCACAGCCCTTAGTCACCCTCAGGTCGCTGCCAGTGTCTCCAGCCTCATCCTGGGAGCTGACCCCGTTCTCATGGTCAGTGTGTCCTGGTCACATTCACTTAGTTCTTGTTCATAGACACCAGAACCTTCTCTGTCTGGGATCTTAGTTTCTATGCCTGCCTTTGGTCATTAATCACCGTGGCCCTTGCTCTTTCTGTTCCTTCAGGTCTAGGCCAGCGAGGTCTCCCCGTCTCCTTCCCATATTCTCTGTCACATTAACCGGGTTTCCTGCCTTTGTATTAATCACCTTCATCAGAAGCCCTTGTCCTTTGACTGTTGGAGTCTTCCTCTTTTGCCTCCATTCACGGATGCACCGTCTTCCTCTTCCTCCCGGGATGCTCACCGTATCTCACTCTGGGGGTGAGGACTGGGAATGTGGGTTGGGCTGAAGAATTCTCAGGGGAAACAGAGGGGACAGGGTCGGGATGATGGTTCCTGTCTCTGTTCTGGACATTTCAACTCTAATTGATGCTTACCCCATGTGGACACTTAATCACTGAAAAGCAAAAAGATGTGGGGAGTCCTAATGAGCCCGATAGATCTAGTGTCTTGAGGTGTCCCCATATTTTAGTCCACTGTGTCACTGCTCACTGCAGCCCCCAGGTCTTCTAAGCTCTGTCCAACCAGGGACCGGTTGCCATCTTGGACAGCAGCCAGTCCATATGCTCAGAGCAGGGGATGCTGAGTTTACTGTGGTTAGAGTGGCCAGAAGGTTTGGAATCCAAGGGGATATGAGGGAGTCCCCCCCTCCTTAAAGATCAGGGATATGTTCCAGTTAGCTCTCACTGGGGAGAACAGGGGTCAGTGAGACTGGGGTGTCTCTAGTTTTGTTGATTCTTCACAGGGCTCAATCCAGCCAAATCTCAAGGGCCTGTAAAAATTTCTGATGTCCCAGGTTGCTGGCAGGTTTTCCCAGGAGGCCAGCCCCTTGGTCTCTGTACTGAGTGCTGAGTGTCCTTAGATTTGCAGCTTATGCTCAGCTCTGTTGCGATCCTCATGTCCTTGGCTCTGCTGTTTCGCCCTCTTGTTCAACCATGCACAAAGAGAAAACTGGGGGAAAGTGAAGGGGAGCTTGTCAGAGTCTCCAGGAGGGCTGTGGCAGCCAGAGTAGGCCTCTAGATGAACCCAATGAATTGGGGTGGTGGTGTGTATGTGTGTGTGTGGGAGAGAGAAACATTCATACTTGTGGGATCACGGGGTGTGTGGAATTGTTGACAAAGGTGGTCTCAGTTCTACCTGGAGGACCTGGATGTGGGCTCATGGCCAATTGTGGGCTGCATGGAAAGGTGGGTGTGCCATGGTGTCTTACTCAGTTTCCCTTGGACCCAGATGCTGTGACAGGTTTGCATGACTCAGATTCATTGTGAAACACATGATCACACCTGTGAGGGAAGGAAGGAAGGAAGTGGAATTGGAAGAGGCCTGTAACCCTGTTGCATGTTAGAATCAAGGCCTGAGCTTAGTCCACAGGAAGGTCTGGGTGCAGGAGGATGGGCACAGCGGTCCCAGAGAAGGGGGACGGGATCCAAGAGGTGCCCCACAGCACCCCCTCCACACAGTGGATTTTCTGGTGTCTTTAGGGAGGGCAAGAATCAGACCCATAGAATAACTCTCGTTAAATTTCGGGAGATCACTTTGTGGATTACCTATCATTTTTCTGTTAGTTTGAGTTACTAATGAAGAAGATTTCAGATGGTAGGTAAAAAAAGAGAAGTTGGCGTATTCCCTGGAAGATGGTGAAGTTGCACTGGGGCGTGTACATCAGACTACACATCTGTCTTGTATTATTAGATTTTGGTGATGACAGTTTGGGGCTGCTGGGGTCACTGTGACTGATACGATGTCTTGAGTCTAGTTGGTGTTTGGGTGTCTTCGTTTATCTTATTCCATCCTTAACACAGGAGTTGTTAAGACTTGGAACCTTCTGGGGATTGCATAGCAGGATGGGTGGATTATTAGTAGGTTTCTGGGGAGTGTACTGGCCGAGATGCAGTTTTGGAAGTTTCTTTCAGCCTCAGAGGGTAATGGTTGGGCCTGAGCTTTGATGGCAGAAGTTTCGCATGATGCAGTGAAGGCTTGTTCTTAGAATCCGAGGATCATCAGCTCCACAGCAACCTGGAGTCCAGAGGCTTATTCTGGAGATGATGCAGCTGCTCCTTGTTGCTGCCAGGGCAGTGGATTCCTCCACTGTTCTCTCATCGTCTTTACAGGTCTCGGGCATCTGCCATGTACATGCACAGTACAATTAATGGTTGTAAATGGTTGAAGGCAATGCAAATGGTACATGGAACACAGTACAGAGTTACCCAAAGATTAAAAATAGAACATGCTAGGATCGTGCAATCTCCCTTCTAGTTATGTAGCTAAGAAAAGGAAAATTTTAAAAACTGTTTATGTATTTGGCTTCACCTGTGTCCTGCAGGATCCTTGGTTTTGGTGCAGTGACTTTCTAGTGTGGTGCTCAGGCTTAGTTGCTCCGCCAACTGTGGGATCTTAGTTCCCCCACCAGCGATTGAACCCACATCCCCCACAGAGCTAGGCAGATTCTTAACCACTGGGCCACCAGGGAAGTCCTGTGCAAACATTCAGTGTTTTTTCAGGAGTAACCTGCACTCCCGTAACCCAAACTCTATGATTCACAACAGCCATGTGTTGTAGAAACAACCTGAATGTCTGTTCTCGGCCGAGTGGATGATGAAACTGTTGATGGGTGTGAGACAGGCTGGGTCCTGGGACGTTTCACTGCAGTTCTTGCACCTGGACGAATGTCTTCTCGGGCAACAGGCCACAAGGAAAGTGTAATTGAACAAAGAAACTACACCCACATTCATGAGCGGACAGCAATTCTGAACAATAAGTGAAAGGACCACAAACCAAGCTTGATTTCTGAGGCTCCAGAAGCAAAAGCAGGTCACTTCCCGTGATCCCTGCTCACAGCAGCTACAGGGGGTCTGAGGCGGTGCAGATCACCTCAGCTTCCTTCCAGCCATAACCAAAGGGATCAGCTCACCCCCCTTTTTGGGAGCAGCAGAGGCACACATTATTTTTCTGTCTCTCCTTAGTGCAGCAAGCGTCCCAGTAAAGCTTTTCTTGAAATTCTTGTCTGGCCTGATGACTATTTCTATTGATTACAGAGCCCCAGGATCCAGGTTGAAAACATGTAAGTGTAAGTGTTAGTCACTGTCATGTCAGATTCTTCGTAACCCTAGGGACTGTACCCTGCCAGGCTCCTCTGTCCATGCAATTCTCTAGGCAAGAATACTGAAGTGGGTTGCCATTCCCTTCTCCAGGGGATCCTTTCAACCAAGGGATCAAATGTGTCTCTTCTGCATTGCTGGCAGATTCTTTCCCTCTGAGCTCCCAGGGAAGTCCTCATTGGTAACCCAGGCACATATACACACATATTTGTAACGAAATATTCAGTTCAGTTCAGTTGTTCAGCCATGTCTGCCTCTTTGCCAGCTCATGGACTGCAGCACTCCAGGCTTCCCTGTCCATCACCATCTCCCAGAACATACTCAAATTCATGCCCACCTCATCAGTGATGCCATCCAACTATCTCATCCTCTGTCATCCCCTTCTCCCACCTTCAGTCTGTCCCAGCATCAGGGTTTTTGCCAGTGACTCGGTTCTTTGCATCAGATGGCCAAAGTATTGGAGTTTCAGCTTCGGCATCAATAATTCCAGTGCATAGTCAGGAATGATTTCCATTAGGATTGACTGGTTGGATTTCCTTGCTGTCCAAGGGACTCTCAAGAGTCTTCTCCAACACCAGAGTGCAAAACCATCAGTTCTTCGGCATTCAGCTTTCTTGATAGTGCACTCTCACATCCATAGATGAGTACTGGAAAAACCATAGCTTTGAGTAGATGGACCTTTGTTAGTAAAGTAATGTCTCTGATTTTTAATATGCTGTCCAGGTTGGTCATACACATAGCTTTTCTTCCAAGGAGCAAGCATCTTTTAATTTCATTGGTGCAGTCATCATATGCAGTGATCTTGGAGCCCCCCAAAATAAAGTCTGACACTGTTTCCACTATTTCCCCAGCTATTTGACAGAAAGTGATGCGAGCAGATGCCATGATCTTCATTTTCTGAATGTTGAGCTTTAAGCCAACTTTTTCACTCTCTCACTTTCATCAAGATGCTCTTTAGTTCGTCTTGACTTTCTGCCATAAGGGTGGTGTCATCTGCATATCTTAGGTTATTGGTATTTCTCCTGGCAATGTTGATTCCATCTTGTGCTTCACCCACCCCAGCATTTCGCATGATGGACTCTGCATGTACGTTAAGTAAGCAGGGTAATAGTATGCAGCCTTGAAGTCCTCCTTTCCCAATTTGGAACCAGTCTGTTATTCTGCATTCATTTCTAACGTTGCCTCTTGACCTGCATGCAGATTTCTCAGGAGGCAGGTCAGGTGGTCCGGTATTCCCATCTCTTTAAGATTTTTCCACAGTTTGTTGTGATCCACACAGTCAAAGCGTTTGGCATATTCAGTAAAGCAGAAGTAGATGTTTTGTGGAACTTGCTTGCTTTTTCGAAGATGCAGTGGGTGTGGGCAATTTGATCTCAGGTTCCTCTGCTTTTTCTAAATCCAACTTGAGCATCTGGAAGTTCACAGTTCACATACTGTTTAAGCCTGGCTTGGAGAACTTTTAGCATTACTGTGCTAGCATGTGAGCTGAGGGCAATTGTGCGGTAGTTTGAACATTTTTGCCATTGCCTTTCTTTGAGATTGGAATGAAAACTGACCTTTTCCAGTCCTGGGGCCAGTGCTAAGGTTTGCAGATTTGCTGTCGTACTGATTGCAGCACTTCCACAGCATCATCTTTGAGGATTTGAAATAGCTCAACTGGAATTCCATCACCTCTACTAGCTTTGTTCATAGTGATGCTCCTTAGCCTGACTAATGTTCCATTCCAGGATGTCTCGCTGTGGGTAAGTGATCACACCATCTTGGTTATCTGGGTCATGAAGATCTTTTTTGTAGAGTTCTCTTGTGCATTCTTGCCATGTCTTCTTAATATCTTCTGCTTCCGTTAGGTTCATATGGTTTGCGTCCTTTATTGTGCCCAACTTTGCATAAAATGCTCCCTTGGTATCTCTAATTTTCTTGAAGAGAGGTCTTGTTTGCCATTCTATTGTTTTCCTCTATTTCTTTGCTTGATGGCTGAGGAAGGGTTTCTTATCCTTTCCCGTGTAGATGGAGATTTTTGTCACTTCGGACAGCTTGGGTGAATGTAGAGAATATTCAGTTCAGTTCAGTCACTCAGTCGTGTCTGACTCTTTGTGACCCCATGAATCGCAGCACACCAGACCTCCCTGTCCATCACCAACTCCCGGAGTTCACTCAGACTCAGTCCATCCAGTCAGTGATGCCATCAAGCCATCTTGTCTCAGTCGTCCCCTTCTCCTCCTGCCCCCAATCCCTCTCAGCATCAAAGTCTTTTCCAATGAGTCAACTCTTCGAATGAAGTGGCCAAAGTACTGGAGCTTCAGCTTTAGCATCATTCCTTCCAAAGAAATCCCGGGGTTGATCTCCTTCAGAATGGACTGGTTGGATCTCTTGCAGTCAAAGAACTGTCAAGAGTCTTCTCCAATACCACAGTTCAAAAGCAATAATTCTTCGGCGCTCAGCTTTCTGCACAGTCCAACTCTCACATCCATACATGACTACTGGGAAAACCATAGCCTTGACTAGACGGACCTTGGTCGGCAACGTAATGTCTCTGCTTTTGAATATGCTATCTATGTTGGTCATAACTTTTCTTCCAAGGAGTAAACGTCTTTTAATTTCATGGCTGCAGTCCCCATCTGCAGTGATTTTGGAACCCCAAAAAATAAAGTCTGACACTGTTTCCACTGTTTCTCCATCTATTTCCCATAAAGTGATGGGACTGGATGCCATGATCTTACTTTCTGAATGTTGAGCTTTAAGCCAAGTTTTTCACTTTCCTCTTTTACTTTCATCAAGAGGCTTTTTAGTTCCTCTTCACTTTCTGCCATAAGGGTGGTGTCATCTGCATATCTGAGGTTATTGATATTTTCCCAGCAATCTTGATTCCAGCTTGTGTTTCTTCTGAATTAGGACAGACAGGGTAAGACTGATATTCTCTGTGCTCGCTTATCTGTAGAATGTAGAAACGTGAAACTCACATGTGGAGGCTGGGAGGTTGGGGAGATGTTGGTTGAAAGTTACAGACTTTGAGTTGTAAAATGAGTGCGTCCTGGGGATGTGTGTGCAGCACGATTTCCATTGTTATCCTGTTCTGTTATTGCATGCTGGGAATTTGTCAGGAGAGTACGTTGTCAGTGTGTTCACCACACACAGATCATGGGCATTTGGAGGTGATGGATGTGTTGGTTCGTGGATTGTGATAAATATTTCACAGGGTACACGTGTCACCTGATCACATGTGTATGATATATGTACACAGAACCCTTCTCTTTAGGAAAGCTGGAAGGTGGCCTGGGCTTAATCCTTCACCAGTGCTCAACCCAGGCTTCACAAGAGATCATGAGGCATTTTGCCTGGGCGTGTCTTGTATCCCTCCCCCACAGACATGCTCCTCAGGTTCTTGTGTGGGGCTTCACCCCAGGAATGTACACAGGTCATGGATGATTCCGAACTGTATCTGCCATTGAGTACCAGGGCTCTTAGCCTCCACTTCTGAGACTGAGATAGGGCCCTGGGGGAGGGGAGGGCACTCTGCTCTGAGTTGGGCTGGACCAGGGCCTGCTGTGTGACCTGACGTGGATTGTGGGAGGAGCGGAGATACCCCCTGCTGCTGTGTGCATGAGGCCTCAGCAGGAGGGGAGTGTGATCCGAGGGAAAGTGTGGGAAAGTCCCGTGTTGTTCTCTCTGAGGGAGTTGAGCGTCCTGAGTCCCTCCTGAGACAGTGGGCACAGGGGACTGTTCCTGATGGTGAGGACTCCTCATGTGTGGTTGGGGCTCAGGAAGGGGGTATGTTGAGCCTAAGCATTAAACAGCATGTTTTCCACTTTCATGATAGAACTGTGAAGACTCATGGATGAAGGAGCCCAGAAGAGGAAAGAAGAGGCATCAGGCATGGCTCTTTCTCTGGCAAAGTCATATTCTCAGCGGATTCTCAGTCTGTCCTTCCTGAAATGCCCTTCTCTGGACTCGCTAATCGTGTCTGACTCTGAAGTATGATGTCTGACTCCGGTACAGGCACACTCACCCGGGGCCTTCCCTCAGGGCCTGGCGTCTCCACTTGGATCCCGTCTCCCCATGACCTGGTGACCTGGCCCTTGTGAGGAGACTCCCCTGGGCGCCATCCTGGGCAGGGCTTCTCACCTGTGGGTTGGTGACGGGTCTCATGCTATTGGGCAGCAGGGGTTGCTCAAGGCCCATGTGGATGCACTGTCTCCTCTCTGTCAATCAGGGTAAAGAAGCTGTAGGTGGACCTCACGTATTACATGTACAGTACATGGTAAAATCTGCGAGAGAGGCCAGTGAGGGGAAACAAGTTCTGACTTTTTATAGTACATTTAGAACCAAATGAGCACCTCCCTGAAAACTTAAGTATTTGGGAACAGAATGGAACCTTCAGAAAGAGATGTTAGGGCTAGGGAGTGTTTCGTTACACCATCTAATTTAAACTGTGAAATCAGGCTTACTAATTCTTTTTTCTTTCTTTTTTGACCACATGATGCAGCTTCAAGGTCTTAGTTCCCTGAGCAGTGATTGAACCTGAAACCCTGCAGTGGAAGTGAGGGATCTTAACCGCTGGACCATGAGGGAATTTTCCAACTTTACTAATCTTGATTCAGTATTTTCTTAGTGAAATAAAATAATAAATTTTGGAGTTTGTTAATAAGTACATACCTAAAATTAATGACAAAAATTACAATATGATTTTAAAAATAGATTTATTTCCTCTACTGTATCTTCATTGGTTCACTATCTTTCCCTTAGTTCTGGCGAGTGGTGTCCACTCTGGTTGTGGTGCACAGCTTCTCATTGCAATCGCTTCTCTTGTCTTGCAGCCCAGGCTCTAAAGCGCACTGCCTTCAGTAGTTTCACCTCGTGGGCTCTACAGCTCTGGCTCAGGAGTTGAGACTCATGGGCTTAGTTGCCCCTCAGCATGTGGGATCTGAGACCAGGCAACAGCCCACATCCCTTGCACTGTGCAGTGGATTCTTTACGACATACCGTAGGGAGGGCATATATTGTTAAATACAGGTATTTTATAAAGATTTGAAGAAATCTGTATGTTATTTTCTGCTTGTGTTACTTTTCTTTTTTTTTGAACTAGAATAAGATAACGTTGACGAATTCCCTGGTGGTACAGTGGCTAAGAATACGCCTGCCAATGTAGGGTGCGTGGGTTCCATCCCACATCTGGGAAGATGCCTCAGAACAACTAAGCCCATGGGCCACAACGACAGACCTGTGTCCTAGAGCCCAGGAGCCATTACTGCGGAAGCCCGCACTCTCAGAGCCTGTGTTCCAAAACCAGAGAAGCCACTGCAAGGAGAAGCCTGGGCACTGCAGCTGCAACTAGAGAAAGCCCACTCACAGCAAAGACCCAACATAAGCAAAATAAATGAGCTTGAAAGAGAAATAGAATGTTGACAGAGTTACTGAAGGAAGAAGTAAAATAAAGAAGAGAGTGGGAACCCACTCCAGTATTCTTGCCAGGAGAATCCCACGGATAGAGGAGCTGGTGTGCTGCCGTCAGTGGGTTTGCAAGAGTGTGGCAGGAGTAAGCAGGTAAAGAATCACTTCCACACAGCAGGTTGAGCTCTGAGAAACAATCTAAATGTCTAGCTTTCCTCCTGCAGATTGTTCAGTGACTTGAGTAGATTTTGGAATAAAGTCCTAAATCCATAGATCTTACATAAATTAGCCTCTGCCTGGATCACCCCATGTACATTCCCTGTGTCCCAGTCACACTGGCTGACTTTCTGTTCAGTGAATATCTTCTGGCCTCAGAGCTGGCACTCAGGCTGTTCTCTCTGCTTGCAACACTCTTCTGTTTCCCACCTTGCCAATCCTAAGTGTTTCTTCCTCACAGAGACCTTGTCTGATTTCTCAGTGTAGCTTAGACTTTCTGTTTAATCTTGTCCTAGCACCGGGCCTGTGTCAGAGCACTTATTTCAGTAGTAACGTTAAAATTGTGGATGAAATCCGCTGGCTGGCTGGTAGATGATGAAATTGGCTGCTAGACTGTAAGCTCCATCATGTTCACTGCTACATTTCAAGTTGGAGGCTCAAAGCTGACGCTGAATGAAGTTTGATAGAATGAAAGAAAAAAATAAAGACAACTTTTCTTGTTTCAGTCAATTATGTGTTTACACATGCATGCATGAAGGCATGGATATCTATTTCCATGGTTTTATTACAAAAACATCCTCTCATCAATAATGGTGTATTCTTTGTAGCAGTGTCAGTTGTATCTTAAGTGTGTTTCATTGTGTTAAGTTTTTTTCTGCATCATCACATGAATGATGTAAATTTAGAAAGATTATTGACATTGTGAGGGTTGCAATGTGAACGAGTGTGACCCTGTATCGTGACTATTTATGCTGTTCTATTGTACTTCAGTTTCCTTGAACTTGTTTCAGATATTTTCAGGAAACTCTCTGTGGATGCACTTTCCTTCTCTGGTAGTTAACTGGTTGATTCTTTAGGTTCCATTGTCACTCCCAACTACCAAGCTCAGGTGCTGTTGCCTCATTTCTTAACAGTTTGATCTGAGCGATTTGTTAGAGTGACAGAATTTACTCGCCAGGGTGACTGCAGCCATGAAATTAAAAGACGCTTACTCCTTGGAAGAAAAGTTACGACCAACCTAGATAGCATGTTGAAAAGCAGAGATAGTACTTTGCCAACAAAGATCTGTCTTGTCAAGGCTATGGTTTGTATAATAGCCAGGACATGGAAGGAACCAAGATGTCCATTGGCAGATGAATGGATGAGAAAGCTGTGGTACATTTACACAATGGATTGTTACTCATCCATTGAAAGGAATGCATTTGAATCAGTTCTAATGAGGTACATGAAACTGGAGCCTGTTATATAGAGTGAAGTAAGCCAGAAAGAAAAACACCAAAACAGTATACTAACATGGTGGTGGTGGTGGTGAAGTCGCTCAGCCGTGTCCGACTCTTTGCGACCCCGTGGACTGTGACCTACTAGGCTTCTCTGTCCATGAGATTCTCCAGGCAAGAATACTGGAGTGGATTGCCATTTCCTTCTCCAGAGGATCTTCCCGACCCAGGGATCGAACCCGGGTCTCCCGCTTTGGAAGCAGACGCTTTAACCTCTAAGCCACCAGGGAAGCCTTTATACTAACATATATATATGTGGAATTTAGAAAGAAGGTAACGCTAACCCTGTATGTGAGACAGCAGAAGAGACACAGATGTCTTGAACAGTCTTCTGGACTCTGTGGGAGAGGGTGAGGCAGGATGATACGGGAGAATAGCATTGAAACGTAAAATATCATATGTGAGTCAGATCACCAGTCCAAGTGTGAGCATGATACAGGGTGCTCGGCGGTGGTGCACTGGGATGACCCAGAGGGATGGTATGGGGAGGGAGGTGGGAGGAGGGTTCAGGATGGGGAACACATGTACGCTCATGGCAGATTCAAGTCAATGTATGGCAAAACCAATACAATATTGTAAAGTAAAATAATTAATTAAAAAATAAATAAAGTCACTGTGGACTTTGTCATCTCTGAAGACACCAGTCTTTCTGTAAGTCATCTAGATAGTGAATGCCACTCAGTCGTGTCTGACTCTTTGCGACCCACAGTCGGTAGCCTAGCAGGCTCCGCCGTCCATGGGATTTTCCAGGCAAGAATGATGGAGTGGGCTGCCATTTCCTTCCCCAGCAGACTTTCCCAACCCAGGGATCAAACCCGAGTCTCATGCGTTGCAGACTTTGTCATCACTGAAGACACCAGTCCTGCTGTAAGTCATCTAGATAGTGAATGCTACTCAGTCGTGTCCGACTCTCTGCGACCCACGGTTGGGAGCCTAGCAGGCTCCGCCATCCATGGGATTTTCCAGGCAAGAATACTGGAGTGGGCTGCCATTTCCTTCTCCAGCAGACTTTCCCAACCCAGGGATCAAACCCGGGTCTCCTGCATTGCAGACAAACGCTTTACCATCTGATCCACCAGGGAAGCCAAAGTAAAATTAAGTAATTAAAAAATAAATAAAGTCACTGTGAACTTTGTAATGTCTGATAACACCAGTCTTCCTGTACCTCATCGAGAGAGTGAATGCCACTCAGTGTGTTGAATGTTAACGCTTCTGCATAGACAACCCAGTATTGCTTTTAATTTCTGTATTTTTCATGTCCCCATACATGACCAATTCATGTTGATTGGAGGATATCATAATCTTAGGAAAAAGAGGAAATTATAAATTAGATTGTAGATCAACAGTTTGCTTCCAGCAGCTTTTAAAGTGTCTATCAGAGTATTACTTCATCTGAATTGAGCTTTACCCCTCTCACCTGTTCTCATTTTGTGTGAAACTAAGAATTTCCTCAGGGCCCATTGGTGAAATGTGTTTTCCTTTCAGGCACAGGTGACCTTCGAGGATGTGTTCATAGATTTCACTCCTGAGGAGTGGGAATGCCTGGACCCTGCCCAGAGGACCTTGTACCAGGACGTGATGGTGGAGACCCTCAGGAACCTGCTGTCTGTGGGTGAGGATCACTTCCCTCTGAAGTGGGGATCTGCCCTGGGGTATCTGCCTGTTCCCTCTGTACCTTTTGAGATCTCCTGTTTTTCTTGACCTTTCTGACTCCCACATGTAAAGCTTCCTGATTGGCATCAGGAGTTTAAACGTGTCTCTCCTTGAGGTGACCTGCCCACTGTGTGATGCACAAGGAGTTTCTCCACAGCTTGAGTGCTTATAAAGCTGATTTCAAACTTTGAAATATCCAGTTGCCTGTTTTCTAGCCCTGTGTTCTTGGTTCAGTAGTTCTTCGATAAGAACTAGATACCTGCTGCATATTATACTGTATATTATACTGTTCCCTGTGCATTCAGAAGGAGGCAGAGAGTAAATTCATTTGAGAAGTATTTTTCTGTCGGTTTATAACGTCCTCACTCCTTGGCTGACAAAAGAGCTGCTTCTGCACCTGCCAGTGCAGGAGAGACAGGTTGGATCCTTGGTCTGAGAAGATCCCACACGTCACAGAGCAGCTACGCCTGTGTGCCTCAACTACGAGCCAGCACTCTAGAGCCTGGAAGCTGCAACAGCTGAGCCCATATGGGACAACTACTGAAGCCCGTGCACCCAGGAGAAGCCGCAGCAAGTGAGGAGCTTGATCACTGCAACTGGAGCGTAGCCCCTACTTGCTGAACTTGGAGAAAAGACTAAGCAGCAACGAACACTCCCGCGAGCCAAAAGAAATGAATATACCAATGTATTAAGAATAACAGATACATTTATTTTAAAAAAAGAGAGAGCGAGGTTGGGTTGTGGAAGAAGCCACAGTATATGGCATTACTTCCGAGGAGGAAGTTCTGTTTTTGATCTGAACGTTATCTCCATTCTTGTGGCACAAGGAAGAAGAGCCCTGGATTGTGGAGAATGCGGTGCTAAAAGCAAACATCCAGATGAGTGGGAAAGTATCCACAGTGTGATCACAGGTCAAATGTCACAAGGACAGAGAGGAAGCCACACCATTCATGGTGTTTGGGAAACTCTCCAAGTGGGAGAGTTCTGTGCGAAAACAGATGTTTAATGTTTATGAACTCTCACAGGAGATTTTTCTTGGCCGTAACTCAGGGCTCTGTTCTTCGACACATGAAATGTACAGCACCCTCCAGTGGTGGTGTAGCACCCACAGAGATGAAGGCAAGATTTATATATATTTTTTGCCCTGTTCTGGGTCTTTTTTGCTATGTGGTCTTTTGTCTATTTGAGACGTGTGAGGGCTACTCTCTAGAGTCGGAACTGGTTTCTCATTCTGGTGGCTTCTTTTGTTATGAAGCCCAGGGCCTAGGCACACAGGCTTAAGTAGTTTTACTACGTAAGCTCAGTACCTATGGCTCATCAACTTAGTCTCCGTGACATGTGAGATGTTCCCAGAACAAGAATCAAGCCCATGTCTCCTGCATTACTAAGCAGATTCTTACCAGGGAGCCACCAGGGTGTTAGGGAAATTCAATAAATAGTCTTGTTTAGGGTTCAAGACAAAGCAGTGCATTCCTCTGACCTTGCTTCTAACGTGCATGGAAACTGCCCTGAGTGTGAATGTCCTGACTGTCTCCTGTGAGTGCAAGTCTTGCAGCCCCATAGATAAGATAGAGGACAAATCTTGAGATTGTTCAGCGTTTGTAGGATCCCTTGCCAACCAAGCCCTAGGCTTAGCACCCTCCAAGTTGGCTCCTGGATCCTTCTCTCTGCCTGCTGCTGCTAAGTCACTTCAGTGGTGTCCCACTCTGTGCGAACCCATAGACAGCAGCCCACCAGGCTCCCCCATCCCTGGGATTCTCCAGGCAAGAACAATACAGTGGGTTGCCATTGCTTTCTCCAATTCTCTCTGCCTACCATCAGGTAATAAAGGTCACTTAAAACTGCAAAAAGAACTGTGCGATTTGTGAGGATGATTATCCATTTTACAATGTCACATTATACTTGGCTGATCAAATCTTCACGTTTTAAGTTGACTCTTTAGCCAGCCCACAGCTCCAATAGTGTCCCCATACTGCCCTTTCTCTCTCCATTCTTTGTCCTGTTGTGGCCTTACACTCCTCCCAACCCCTCTGTCTCCCTCTCCATCAGCTGGTCCCCTTTTAACTGCCCCTGTCTCTGAGGGGGCAGGGGGAGCCCAGTTTCCCCCACTCTTGCAAGTTTGTTAACCCCTTTAGATTCTTCTGACCAAAGACCCCCATCATCCTGGAGAGACATTCCAAGATTTTATCAGTCCTTCTGTCCCTTTTATCACAGTCAATTTGAGCACTGTTCAATCTGTATGTAGCCATAAAGCTGTGACTACAGAAAGAAAAGATAACTTGTTTGATACAGGATTGCCATGATGTTGTTTAGACTCTGGAGAAAACTGGTTAAGATGATTTTCTTTTTCCTTTGAAAGTGCAAAACTGGTTCTTTTTACATGTGGATTTAAAAAGAGCAAGCTTGTGAAAACGGCCTGCGGCAAAAAAAGCTGAACGTTAATCTTTGCCAGGGCTTCCCAGATGACTCTAGTGGTAAAGAACCTTCCAGCCCCTGGGGGAGACACAGGAGACGTGGATTTGATCCCTGGGTAGGGAAGATCTCCTGGAGGAGTGAATGGAACCCACTCCAGTATTGTTGCCTAGACAGTCCCATCCTGGATAGAGGAGCCTGGTGGGCTAGAGTCCACGGGGTTGCAGGGGTTGGACAGGACAGAAGCAACCCTGCATAGCATGCAACCTATGCCATGTCCTTGAAGTACGTAACCCATGTTTCCAGGGATTTCAGTCTTGGGAAAGTTAGAATTTTAAACCACGGGTCAGGGGGTGGGAACAAAAAGGTGAAAGAGACATTTTAAATCTCAAGCAAGAAAGTATGAGAGCTCTCATGTCTGTCGATCTGCATTTATGTTTGTCTCAACGTGTATCTTTGTGTTTGGATAACATTGCTAAGGTTAATTTGTAAATGAGCTCTAACTCAACTGTTTGTAAAAAAAAAAAATGTAAGCACTTTCAAATCAAACAAGTACAAGAGAAATTAACCTAAATGAAGTTCAGGTTCACATGAATTGGGAAATATTCAATATTAAATAGCTAGTATTCATGTTTGTCTGCTAATGTAATTAAGACACGTCTTGAGTCTTCAGCATTGTCTAATACTATTGTTGTACCTAGGTTTAATGTTAAGCAAGTTTGTCAACAGTGAAAGTAACTGGAGTGAAGAACGTTTTAAGGAAAGAATGCAAATGCAATTGGAGCTTTTAAATAAACTCTGTTAAGAATGATTATACTTTAGAAATGTCTGTCTAAAATAGTCTCTCCAGTTTGAATAACCTGAACTCCTGCTGCTGCTGCTAAGTCACTTCAGTCGTGTCCGACTCTGGGCGACCCCACAGACGGCAGCCCACCAGGCTCCCCTGTCCCTGGGATTCTCCAGGCAAGAATACTGGAGTGGGTGCCATTTCCTTCTCCAGTGCATGAAAGTGAAAAGTCAAAGTGAAGTCGCTCAGTTGTGTCCGACTCCTAGCGACCTCATGGACTGCAGCGTACCAGACTCCTCTGTCCATGGGATTTTCCAGGCAAGAGTACTGGAGTGGGGTGCCATTGCCTTCTCCAACCTGAACTCCTAGAGTTGTGCTAAACTAAGTAATCAAAGTTCATTGAATATCTAGGTCATTTCCAAATGAAAAAAGATTCTGAAATGCAGATTAGTGAAAACTCATTTCCTCTTACAGACAAACTAAAGAGATTTTGGACTATTAATGAATACTCTTGATGCCACCCTGAGACGTTCTCTCTAAGAAAGCAAATATTCTTAGACATTATCACTGGTATTTATGTTCACCAGACTACAAAATGCTAATATATCTGATATCTCATGACTGCTTGAGGAAAGTAAGATGTGTGTTTTTAGTAAGAAAAGTATGAGAAATGTGAGCCAATCACCTTTGTCCCACCTGGTTAATTTGTCTCAGGACCCTCCCCTTGGGTACACAGGCACACCTTGGATCTTGAAGTAAAGGCGTCTCAGAGAAGCAACACTCATCATGGCCTGGACTGATCCTCTGACTTTTAACTCCAAAGCACCCTTCTGCACTTGTGTATTGTCTCCTGTATCGGACAGGGTGTTTTCTTTTTTTTTGTCCTTGCTATGATTATTCCCTTGAATTAAGAGACAAACTGGCTGTTTACCCTGTTTTTGTTGGCTATACGTTCCTCAACCGGAGCCCACCTATCTCTTATCTCAGGGCATGCAAAGAGGAGGGTAGTACTTTACTCAAAACTCCCAACTTAAAGTTCATCATAGAAATCATAAAGGAGAGAAGCCATACAGATGCAATGTATGGACAGGGCGTTTAGTCATACTGCAAGCCTCAGTGTTCATCGGAGATTGCATACTGGACTGAAACCATATAAATGTGGTATATGTGGCATGGCCTTTCATCAAGTGGCACAGCTCGCAGTTCATTAGAGATTCCATTCGGAGAGAAACCATATAAATGCGATATATGTGGCAGAGCCTTTAGTCAAACTGCAAACCTTACAGTTCATCAGAGAATTCATACTGGAGAGAAACTATGTGGCAAGGCGTTTAATCAGACTGCGAAACTTAGACTTCATCGGAGAGTTCACACTGGAGAGAAACCATATAAATGTGATGTGTGTGGCAAGGCATTTAGTCATACTGGAAACCTTGCTGTTCATTGGAGAGTTCATACTGGACAGAAAGCATGTGATTGTGGTATATGTGCAAAGGCTTTCAGTGTAAGTTCAAGCCTTGCTGTTCATCAGAAAGTTCATTATGGAGAGAAACCATATAAACGTGATGTATGTGGCAAGGCTTTCAGAGTAAGCTCAAAACTTGCTGCTCATCAGAGAGTTCATACTGGAGAGAAACCATATAAATGTGATGTGTGTGGTAGGGCCTTTAGTCAAGCTGCAGGCCTTGCAGTTCATCAGAGAATTCATACTGGATACAAACCATATAAATGTGATGTATGTGGTAATGCCTTTAATCACACTACAAGCCTTGAATGTCATCAGAGAATTGATATTCGAGAGAAGCCATACAAATGCAATGTATGTGACAAGGTGTTTAGTCGTAATGGAATGCTTGCTGTTCATCGGAGACTTCATACTGGAGAGAAACCATATAACTATAATGTGTGTGGCAGGATGTTTAGTCATACTGGAAACCTTGCTGTTCATCGGAGAGTTCATACTGGAGAGAAACTATATAAATGTGATGTGTGTGGCAAGGCATTCAGTCGTAATGGAACCCTTGCTGTTCATCGGAGACTTCATACTGGATAGTAACCATGTTATTATATGTGCCAAGGCTTTCACTGTAAGTTCAAGCCTTGCTGTCATCAGAGAGTCCATACTGGAGAGAAACCATATAAATGAGGTATATGTGGCCGGGCTTTCAGTGTGAATGCAAACCTTGCAGTTCATCAGAGAATTCATACTGGAGAGAACCTTAGAAATATGAAAATTGTGAGAAACCATTTAGGCACTAATAATAATAATTAATAAGTCACTTCAGTCGTGTCCGACTCTGTGCGACCCCATAGACGGTAACCTACCAGGTTCCCCCATCCCTGGGATTCTCCAGGCAAGAACACTGGAGTGGGTTGCCATTTCTTTCTCCAATGCATGAAAGTGAAAAGTGAAAGTGAAGTTGCTCAGTGGTATCCAACTCTTAGTGACCCCATGGACTGCAGCCTACCAGGCTCCTCCGTCCATGGGATTTTCCAGGCAAGAGTGCTGGAGTGGGGTGCCATTGCCTTCTCCGCCATTTAGGCACAGTCATCCATAACTCATCATCAGGCAATTCAGACATGAGAGAAACCATATAAATTTGATGTATATGGCCGGTGCTTTACTTGAAATGATGAACTTAGAAACCTTCGGAGACTGCATACTGGAGAGAAACATTAGATATGTGACAGTTCTGAGAAACATATTAGTGTAAATGTCGTGACTATGATAAAGCCTTTAGTCACGTGTCCAGGCCTTATAATTCATCAGAGAATTCATAGTGTATTAAAGCATACAAAAAAAAAAAAACAAAAGTGAAATGAATGTGTCAGAGTTTCTAGTGCATGTTCAGCATTAACTGCCCAGGCAGTTCATACAGGAGAGAAACCACATACAAACCCTTCAGTCACAAGAAATGACATTCCCGGTCATCTGAGAATCCATTCTGCAGTGAAAACTTACACATGTAGAGAATGCAGTAAAATATATCAAGGTTTTGACCCTCAGAAAATTCAAACTGGAGGAAAACTACACAAATGTGTTAGGTGTGGGAAAGCTTTGATAATCTGTTCAGCCTATCTCACCATCCGTTAATTTTTTTTTCTTTTCGTGCAATATTGTGATGGTTTTTGGTGTACATCAACATGAATAGGCCATAGGCATACATATGTGCCCTCCCGCCTGAAGCCATCTCTCTCCCCACCATATCCCTCTAGACTGTCGGAGAGCACTCGCTGGTACATCAACCTTTCACAGGCTCTTTTACATATGGTACTATATATGTTTCAGTGCTAATCTCTTAAATCCTGCCATCCTATTTCTTGTGTTGTTTTTTTTTTTCAATAGGTTTTCCTTAGCGTTGCTTTTTCTATCCACATGTTATGACCCAGTTTTAATGGTTAGTTTACATTTCTTTCCTGCCTCACACTAATAAATACATAAGTCAGTGGGTTATTTTGAGACTTTTGTAACACTAAAATGCATGTAGACGATGACAGGGAACATAGTAGGTACCCTGTAAATGTAAAGAAAGACCGTTCCTTTAGGACTTGACTTCAGTCAGATAATACACATAGAAACATTTACAAATAGTGCCTAGTTGATAATTTTGGTGAAAAAAATTCTAGTGTCTTAAGACTTTATATTTTACAATGTGCTTTGTTGTCCACAACTGACAGATCTTTCAGAAACAGAAACAAAGCAATGAGAGAAAATAGATTACAATTTTTCAACAAGATGTAAATTGTCTAATTACCGTCAAAGTAATCATATAGTAATTTGACATCTATTACATTAAAGTATTCTATATTATGATGTCAACAACTTTTTCTCATATAAGTATTTGAAGCTTTGTCATCCTAAGGATGGAACAGAAAATTTTATAAAGAAGTACGTATTTGTCATTAAAAGTTTTTTTCTCTCTCTTAATCTTTACAATTCATTTTTGACTATGGTAAGTCTTCATTTGCTGGCTTCTTTCTCTTTTAACAGCAATCAGGCTATGAATTCTCCACATAAAATTGGCTGGGGTATGGTTGGAGACTGGCATTTTGAGGCTTCTTTTGGTCCGTCCAGAGGATTCAATGTATCTTTGTTTTTTGGCTGTACTTAGCCTATAAAATGCATGTAGACGATGACAGGGAACATAGTAGGTACCCTGTAAATGTAAAGAAAGACCGTTCCTTTAGGACTTGACTTCAGTCAGATAATACACATAGAAACATTTACAAATAGTGCCTAGTTGATAATTTTGGTGAAAAAAATTCTAGTGTCTTAAGACTTTATATTTTACAATGTGCTTTGTTGTCCACAACTGACAGATCTTTCAGAAACAGAAACAAAGCAATGAGAGAAAATAGATTACAATTTTTCAACAAGATGTAAATTGTCTAATTACCGTCAAAGTAATCATATAGTAATTTGACATCTATTACATTAAAGTATTCTATATTATGATGTCAACAACTTTTTCTCATATAAGTATTTGAAGCTTTGTCATCCTAAGGATGGAACAGAAAATTTTATAAAGAAGTACGTATTTGTCATTAAAAGTTTTTTTCTCTCTCTTAATCTTTACAATTCATTTTTGACTATGGTAAGTCTTCATTTGCTGGCTTCTTTCTCTTTTAACAGCAATCAGGCTATGAATTCTCCACATAAAATTGGCTGGGGTATGGTTGGAGACTGGCATTTTGAGGCTTCTTTTGGTCCGTCCAGAGGATTCAATGTATCTTTGTTTTTTGGCTGTACTTAGCCTTTTTTTTTTTTTTTTTAATCTATGGGGGATTTCTCTAGTTGCAGCAAGCAGAAGTGACTTTCTAGTTACTTGTGTACAGGCTTCTCATTACTGGGCTTACTGTTGTTGCAGAGCACAGGCTTTAGAGCACAGGCTGAGTACTTGTGTTGTGTGGGCTTAGCTGCTCCGAGGCACGTGGTATCCTCTCAGCCCAGGGATCAAACCCGGGTTCTATGCATTGGCAGGTAGATTTTCTACCACTGCACCACCAGGAAAGTTCCACTCGTTGTCTTTTAACTGTGCACTGTGTGTGTTAATACACTGCCAAACAAAATTGGGGTCTTCAACCAATAACTGGGAGATCTGAAACCAGGAGAGACTCCCCCAAACTTCTCTGACTTGCTGAAGAGGTGGATGTACCCAAAAGACCCGTCCTGAAATACCAAGGCCAGAATGTCCAAAGCATGGTATGGTGCCTGCTTTTCTCAATCCTGCATTCCCTCAGGGTGCACTTTTGCTGGGCCACTGCAGTGACTAATAAGTTTGATCCTTGAAGAAGTGGAATGTCAAGACATTTTTCTCCTTGGAAGTGTTAGTGTGAAGTAGCCCTTTCTAAGAGTTGTGTGTTTCACATCCTAGCTTGTCAGTTCAGTTAGTTCTGTCGCTCAGTCATGTCCGCCTCCTTGCGACCTGATGAATCACAGCACCCCAAATACCAAGGCCAGAATGTCCAAAGCATGGTATGGTGCCTGCTTTTCTCAATCCTGCATTCCCTCAGGGTGCACTTTTGCTGGGCCACTGCAGTGACTAATAAGTTTGATCCTTGAAGAAGTGGAATGTCAAGACATTTTTCTCCTTGGAAGTGTTAGTGTGAAGTAGCCCTTTCTAAGAGTTGTGTGTTTCACATCCTAGCTTGTCAGTTCAGTTAGTTCTGTCGCTCAGTCATGTCCGCCTCCTTGCGACCTGATGAATCACAGCACCCCAGGCCTCCCTGTCCATCACTAACTCCCTGAGTTCACTCAGACTCATGTCAATCGACTTGGTGAGCCGTCCATCCATCTAATCCTCCTGTTGTCCCTTTCTCCTGCCCTCAGTGCCTCCCAGCATCAGGGTTTTTCCCAATATGTCAGCTCTTTGCATGAGGTGGCCAAAGTACTGGAGTTTCAGCTTTAGCATCAGTCCTTCCAGTCAACACCCAGGACTGATCTCCTTTAGAATGGACTGGTTGGATCTCCATGGAGTCCAAGGGACTCTCAAGACTCCTCCAACACCACAGTTAAAAAGCATCAATTCTTCAGTGCTTAGCTTTCTTCACAGTCCAACTCATACATGACACCCATACATGACCAGTGGAAAAACCATAGCCTTGACTAGACGGACCTTTGTCAGCAAAGTAATGTCTCTACTTTTGAATAAGCTACCTAGGTCAGTCATAACTTTCCCTCCAAGGAGTAAGCATCTTTTAATTTCATGGCTGCAGTCACCATCTGCAGTGATTTTGGAGACCAGAAACGTAAAGTCAGCCACAGCTTCCACTGTTTCCGCATCTATTTGCCATGAAGTGATGGGACCGGATGGCATGATCTGATTTTTCTGAATGTTGAGCTTTAAGCCAACTTTTTCACTCTCCTCTTTCATCAAGAGGCTTCTTAGTTTCTCTTCACTTGCTGCCATAAGGGTAGTCTCATCTGCATATCTGAGGTTATTGATATTTCTCCTGCCAATCTTAATTCCAGCTTGTGCTTCTTCCAGCCCAGCGTTTCTCATAATCTACTCTGCATATAAGTTAAATAAGCAACATGAGACTGTAAGCCTTGATATACTCCTTTTCCTATTTCTAACCAGCCTGTAGTTCCATGTCCAGTTCTAACTGTTGCTTCTTGAACTGCATACAGGTTTCTCAAGAGGCAGGTCAGCTGGTCTGGTATTCCCATCTCGCTCAGAATTTTCCAGTTTATTGTGATCCACACAGTCAAAGGCTTTAGCATAGTCAATAGAGCAGAAATAGATGTTTTTCTGGAACTCTCTTGCTTCTTTGATGATCCAGGAGATGTTGGCAATTTGATCTTGGTTCCTCTGCCTTTTCTAAAACCAGCTTGAACATCTGGAAGTTCACGTATGCTGAAGCCTGGCTTGGAGAATTTGGAGCATTACTTTACTAGCATGTGAGATGAGTGCAGTTGTGCGGTAGTTTGAGCATTGTTTGGCATTGCCTTTCTTTGGGATTGGAATGAAAACTGACCTTTTCCAGTCCTGTGGCCACTGCTGAGTTTTCCAGATTTGCTGGCATATTGAGTGTAGCACTTTCACAGAATCATCTTGAGGATTTGAAATAGCTCAACTGGAATACCTTCACCTCCACTAGCTTTGTTCATAGTGGTGCTTTCTAAGGCCCACTTGACTTCACATTTCAGGGTGTCTGGCTCCAGGTGAATGATCACACCATGGTGATTATATTGGTCGTGAAGATCTTTTTTTGTACAGTTCTTGTGTGTATTCCTGCCACCTCTTCTTAATATCTTCAGCTTCCTTTAGGTCCATACCTTTGCTGTCATTTATGGAGCCCATCTTTCCATGAAATGTTCCCTTGGTATCTCTAATTTTCTTGAAGAGATCTCTAGTCTTTCCCATTCTGGTGTTTTCCTCTATTTGTCTGTGCTGATCGCTGAGGAAGGCTTTCTTATCTTTTCTTGTTGTTCTTTGGACCTCTGCATTCAGATGCTTATATCTTTCCTTTTCGCTTCTCTTCTTTTCACAGCTATTTGTAAGGCCTCCCCAGATAGCCATTTTTTTTTTTTTGCATTTCTTTTCCATCGGGATGGTTTTGATCCCTGACTCCTGTACAGTGTCACAAATCTCCATCCATAGTTCATCAGGCACTCTATCTATCAGATCTAGTCCCTTAAATCTATTTCTCACTTCCACTGTATAATCATAAGGGATTTGATTTAGGTCATACCTGAATGGTACAGTGGTTTTCCCTACTTTCTTCAATTTCAGTCTGAATTTGGCAATAAGGAGTTCATAATGTGAGCCACAGTCAGCTCCCGGTTTTGATTTAGCTGACTGTGTAGAGCTTATCCATCTTTGCTGAAAAGGATACAATCAGTCTAATTTTAGTGTTGACCATCTTGTGATGTCTATGTGTATAGACTTCTGTTGTGTTGTTGGAAGAGGGTGTTTGCTATGACCATTGCATTCTCTTGGCAAAACTCAATTAGTCTTTGCCCTGCTTCATTTCATCTTCCAAGCTGAAATTTGCCTGTTATCCCAGGTTTTTCTTGACTTCCTACTTTTTCATTCTAGTCCTCTATAATGAAAAGGACATCTTTTTTGAATGTTAGTTCTAAAAGATCTTCTAGGTCTTCATAAAACAGTTCAGCTTCTTCAGCATTACTGGTGGGGCATAGGCTTGGATTACTGTCATATGCTCAAAATTCTCCAAGTCAGGCTTCAGCAATACGTGAACTGTGAACTTCCAGATGTTCAAGCTGGTTTTAGAAAAGGCAGAGGAACCAGACACCAATTGGAACATCTGCTGGATCATGGAAAAAGCGAGAGAGTTCCAGAAAAACATCTATTTCTGCTTTATTGGCTATCTTAAGCTTTTGACTGTGTGGATCATAATAAACTGTGGAAAATTCTGGAAGAGATGGAAATACTGGACAATGTGACCTGCCTCCTGAGAAATTTGTATGTAGGTCAGGAAGCAACAATTAGAACTGGACATGGAAAAACAGACTGGTTCCAAATAGGAAAATGAGTACAGCAAGCACCCTGCTTATTCAACTCATAGCAGAGTAGATCATAAGAAACACTGAGCTGGAAGAAGCACAAGCTGAAATCAAGATTGCGGGGAGAAATACCAATAACCTCAGATATGCAGATGACACCACTGGTATGGCAGAAAGTGAAGAGGAACTAAAAAGCCTATTGATTAAGGTGAAAGAAGAGAGTGAAAAAATTGGCTTAAAACTCAGCATTCAGAAAACGAAATCATGGCATCTGGTCCCATCACTTCATGCGAAATAGATGGGGAAACAGTGTCAGACTTTATTTTTCTGGGCTCCAAAATCACTGCAGGTGGTGACTGCAGCCATGAAATTAAAAGAACCTATTGATTAAGGTGAAAGAGGAGAGTGAAAAAGTTGGCTTAAAACTCAGCATTCAGAAAACGAAATCATGGCATCTGTTCCCATCACTTCATGCGAAATAGACGGGGAAAGAGTGTCAGACTTTATTTTTCTGGGCTCCAAAATCACTGAAGATGGTGACTGCAGCCATGAAATTAAGAGACACTTCCTCCTTGGAGGAAAAGTTATGACCAATCTGGATAGCATATTCAAAAGCAGAGACATTACTTTACCAACAAAGGTCCGTCTAATCAAGGCTATGGTTTTCCCTGTGGTTATGTACGGATGTGAGAGTTGGACTGTGCAGAAAGCTGAGCGCTGAAGAATTGATGCTTTTGAACTGTGGTGCTGGAGAAGAGTCTTGAGAGTCCCGTGGACTGCAAGGAGATCAGCCCTGGGATTTCTTTGGAAGGAGTGATGTTAAAGCTGAAACTCCCATATTTTGGCCTCCCCATGCGAAGAGTTGACTCATTGGAAAAGACTCCCATGCTGGGAGGGATTGGGGGC
>SJXQ01007078.1:0-17638 GCA_006408695.1 Aepyceros melampus
AGAAAATCCCATGGATGGTGGAGCCTGGTAGACTACTAAGTAGTCCATTGAGTCGCAAAAGTCGGACACGACTGAGCCACTTCACATCATATATTCATTATCTAGAGGAAGAGAATATAATATCAGATTAATTGCTGAGGTAATATAGCAAAAATGCATTCTGTTGCTTTGTCTATTACCCTGAAAAGAGTGTGTCTAACAACCCATTTCAGTGTTTTTTTTTTAAAGGGGAATAATTTTCCAATACTTTCCTTATAAACTTTTATAAATTCTTCTTTGGAATAAAGCAGGCTTTTACTGTTCACAAGGTTTTTTGTGAATTGCAAGTATTTTTTTCCCCTGCATTCCCCCATTCAATCTGGGCTGCCAAAGACATACAGAAAGCATGAGGACACTTTTCTTACATCTATTACCCTCTTTCTTTTGATATTTCCTATTGGATACTGCTTTCTCATCTTCCAGTTGCTAACTGATAAACACATACTGAGTGCTTGTTTTGGCTTTGCTTTCTGCTTAGTGCTATGGGAAATCAGAAGACAATAAGACTGGCTCCATCCATAACAGACTCCAACAGCCAAGGACTTCCCCAGGCCAACCCTGTCATATCTGTACCTTATTTCATCTCAGGTATACCTTAGCATTCCCACCCCTATGCCTTTGTTCAAGTCAGGAGCCAGAAAGCAAGAGAAAGCATAACATTTTGAACTACATAGGTTGCATTCCAAGGGAAGTATGTCATTTACATGTGTGATATATGGAAAATGATACTCACTTCATAGACTTAGAATGAGGGCTGTGAGCAATGATAGCTCATGGTGTTTGGTCTAGTTGGTGCCTAAGAAATGTGTGTTTTTCTGTTCTTTTATTCCTTCACAAATCATTAATTTCTGGCTTAAGTACATCTCGTTGGATGTCTCAGATGACTTTAGTAATCTTGACCAAAGTAACAGCTCCCTCTTTATCTAGCATTCATTATTTACTATGTCAGTATTTACCTATCAGTTGCCTCCTATGACATTAATATATTTGAGAAAAAGGATTTTTTGAGCAAAGAGGTTTAGAGAGCACTGTATGCCAAAGTCTCATCAGAGACTGATAACGCATGTTCTGAAAAGTCTTGAGGTATAGAAACCTATTTAACCCATTTTAGGCTATCTTGAAAACTCTTCACTGCCTCCTCTTTTTTCTGCTCCAGAAAACTTATTCTTGTAACACTAGGGCTATGGTTTACAGTATTAATTTGAGTAATTTGAGTTAGTACAGTGTTTTTGATGTTGTCTATAGTTTATTTAACGTCATGTGTTAATGCCTTCAATTTTAATTTAGGAGTTAAGTTCCTTTAGGGCAGAGTTCAATTCAATATATATGTAAGTTTTATCTGATTTAGGGCCTTGAGTTTAGTAGATATAAGGATTTCAGATAGGAAGAAAAGCTTGAACATGTTTAAATGATGAGTAGGGTCCAGTTCTTCAGTTCCTTCTAAATTTCTTTTATCTTTTGGAGCAACTTATAGGTTGAGTTGCTAACAAGTTAAGTATATCTTCTTAAGCTCTGCTTGCTATGTACAGAGAATATAAATGGTGACAGGTGGAAAAGGAGGAGGGGGAGAATAAAATGTTCTTCACTTCTCTTATTCAAATCAAATCAGAGTATTAGAGGACTGACAAATTACAGTGCAGTGGTGTGTCAGTGAAGGTGGACTTGATTTTTAGAAACAGGCAAAAGTCACTGAAACCCATTCTGTTATTTAAGGTTATGCAAATTAACAATCTGAAATGTTGAAAAACAGCTTAGTGCCTTTAAGCTATTGAAACTGATTTTCTTGAATGGCTTATAAATGATTTTAAAGCACTTTCAAAAGAAGTCTAAGAATATTTTGATCACTGGAAATACTTTGAGAACAAATCTGTTCTCAAAATAGTTTTGTAGTTTTGTGCTTTTTGTCTAAAATAACCACAGGTCAGAACCATTGATTTATAGCAGAGCTTATAATATTTACATAGATCTGTGTTTTCATTTCTCCTTTTCTCCCCACCGACCTCCTGTCCTTTGGCCTTTTTACTTCACATTTACATATTCATACAGAGGTAGGGAACAAAAAGAAGGTGAAACTACACCAATTTTGTTCCTGGTTAATAGTTTTAACAAAATTCAATAGGGATTTTTAGCAAGGGAGAATTTTTCAACCATTAAGTGCAGTGAAGTTTTTAGGTTATCTGTTTAACTATCCATTTTATCTCTGCCTCTTCCCTTAGCACAGATAATTTATTTTTATTTTACTTTATAATACTGTATTGGTTTTGCCATACATCAACATGAATCTGCCATGGGTGTACACGTGATCCCAATCCTGAAACCTGTCCCATCTCCCTCCCCGTACCATCCCTCTGGGTCATCCCAGTGCACCAGCTCCAAGCATCCTGTATCCTGCATTGAACCTAGATTGGCGATTCATTTCTTATATGATATTATACATGTTTCAATGCCATTCTCCCAAATCATCCCACCCTCTCCCTCTCCCACAGAGTCCAAAAGACTGTTCTATACATCTGTGTCTCTTTTGCTGTCTTGCATACAGGATTATCATTACCATCTTTCTAAATTCCATATATATGTGTTCAGTTCAGTTCAGTCATGCAGTCGTGTCCGACTCTTTGCGACCCCGTATTGGTATATTGGTGTTTTTCTTTCTTTCTTTCTTTTACTTCACTCTGTATAATTGGCTCCAGTTTCATCCACCTCATTAGAACTGATTCAAATGTATTCTTTTTGATGGATGAGTAATACTCCATTGTGTATATGTACCACAGCTTTCTTATCCATTCATCTGCTGATGGACATCTAGGTTGTTTCCATGTCCTGGCTATTTAAACAGTGCTGCGATGAACATTGGGGTACATGTGTCTCTTTCAATTCTGGTTTCCTCAGTGTGTATGCCCAGCAGTGGGATTGCTGGGTCATAAGGCAGTTCTATTTCCAGTTTTTTAAGGAATCTCCACACTGTTCTCCATACTGGCTGTACTAGTTTGCATTCCCACTAACAGTGTAAGAGGGTTCCCTTTCCTCCACACTCTCTCCAGCATTTATTGCTTGTAGACTTTTGGATCACAGCCATTCTGACTGGTGTGAAATGGTACCTCATTATGGTTTTGATTTGCATTTCTCTGATAATGAGTGATGTTGAGCATCTTTTCATGTGTTTGTAGCCCAGATAATTTAAACTGAAATGAATAGATAATTTGTCATCTGTAATTATGGTCCAGCCAGTTTTACCCTTGATCCACTATTAAATGTTTAACCATGGGTTCACTGTCATTAGTAATTCAGTATAAGAAAGTAATAAAGAATATTTATATTGATGGAAGGGAAGAAAGTTGATAAAGCTTTTTAGTGGAGCTTAGCAACATGGTGAACTAGAAAACTATAACAGTTTTCATTTTAAACACTTTCTGGTATATGTACTAATAATGTAACTTCTATTTGGAATATATAGGAACTTAGTAGAGACAGAGACTCTCCTGAAATAAGCCTTCTCTCAAATACTTCTATTAAAGAATTTGATACATTTGCTGTAAAGGAGAAGCCATTAACAGAGCCAGAGAAGGAGCCTAGTGAGGAAGGCACATTGACCATGACTTCGGAAGAAAACAAAGATGAAGAAAGCTCTCTTGAAACTTTTGTGTCTGCCTTAGAAAGGATACTCACATCACCAGAAATCAGCCAGGAGGAAAGACCGTTTAGAATAATGAATGATTTTGAACCTAGAGAGCTGGTGAACCCATTGAGCAACTCTTCGAGCTCCATATCAATTCCTTTGACATGTCACAGAGATTTTCTAGAAGGCCCAAAGGATGATGCATTGCCAGTTGAGGTATCAACAGCCTTAAATAATTGTCAGAAGCCAAGGTGGAACCCATCTGTCACAGGAAAGAGGGAGACAGCAGTCTCAGTGCTGGAAATGAATGTTCAGGAGTGGAGCCCAGTATGTCTCAGGCTGATGAAGACTGTACACAGATAGCAGAGGTGGATTTTGAGACTCTTTGTTCTACTCCACCATTTGAACAAGATTCCAAGTTAGCTGAGCTGCAGGACAAGCATCTTCCAGTGCAGCAAATAAGTGTAAGTATGAACTGACAATTTCACCTTTTATAGTGACGAGTCTTCATTACCCATACACTTTGTTTTAAATTCAAACTTTTTACCTAAACAACAACACTCAGAAGATACTTTTTGACTTTGAAGCATATAGTGATCCTTTTGAAAGTTCCCAGGGTAGAGTTTTCAAGGAGTTGAAAGTTAAAATAGTCAAGTTTCTCCTCTGAAAACCTGAGAAGATATATCATTATCACATTGCTTATATAGACGAAAGAAAAAATTCTTTCTCAGACTTTTTCCCTGTTAGCTCAGAAAATCACTATGTCTACCTGAGTGCAAAGTAGAGGTAAGATACCCCATGTTAATTTCTAGTTGAACATAAACGCAGTTGGTCTTCCAGGAGAGGGAAATGTAGCTGGTCTGCCTGGCTTCAGTACAGTTTTGCTTTTCGTGGCTGAGGATACTGTCCAGTGACACAGTTTGGTTTAGAGTTCCTGGACTTTTATGCTGGGAGACCCTCCAGTGCCTGTCATTTAACCAACTTACCAACTTTTCATGTTGGCAATTTTTTCCTGATTATAATAGTAACACAACTTCATTATTAAAAAATATCAAACATTACAGTAAGAGGAAGTCTCCGACAATTCCACTTACCAGAGATAATTGTTAACCATTTACTGTATGTGTCCATTTTTTCTATGCACAGTCTCTGTAAGTTTATTTTATATAAATGGATTATATTATACATAACGCTTTGTAACTTAATTTTAAATTTTAATAATACATCCTGGTTATCTTTCTGTGTGAATGCATGTAGACTACTTGTTGTTGTTTAGTCACTAAGTCGTGTCAGACTCTTTGTGACCCTGTGGACTGTGTAGCCCTCCAGGCTCCTCTGTCCAAGGGATTTTCCAGGCAAGAATACTGGAGTGGGTTGCCATTTCCGTCTCCAGGTAGCACTACTAAAATCTTATTATTTGTTGAGTTGTATTTCACTGTGTGGGCATATATATATTGTGTGTGTAAACTAATGCATATAATTTATTTAACCAATTCACTAGGTCATTTGGATTTTTTTCTTTTTTCCTTCTGTCTCTTAGCAAAATGCTCTTTTGAACATTTCTTGAAAGATTTAAATAATGTGATGCTAAGCTCATGTTATTCATATAACATACATACCTAGAATAATACTACATGCAATTCTGATAAAAATTTTTCAATACAAAGATTTTTTAATGATATTTTTAAAAATCCAGAAAAAGAGAAACTAATCATGGGGATAGGACATGAGGATTAAATTAAACATTCCAAGATTCTCATCTAAAAAGAGGTGGTATTAGTAAAGTGTAGGAAATTATGACTGATATTGATAGAGTAAGCTTTAACTTCAGTTCAGTCGCTCAGTTGTGTCTGACTCTTTTTGACCCCATGAATCGCAGCATGCCAGGCCTCCCTGTCCATCACCAACTCCCCAAGTTCACTCAGACTCATGTCCATTGAGTCGGTGATGCCATCCAGCCATCTCATCCTCTGTCGTTGGAAATTATGACTGATATTGATAGGGTAAGCTTTAAGCTTTAACTTAGGCAGTTTTAAAAAAAATGTCTACATAAAAGTAGAAAGGAGATTGATTTAGAACAGATCGAATTAAATACTCTTTTACTTAGCTGTAATGAAAATATGAAATTTGTTACCTTGTGAAGCTTCACATGCTGGATATATAAATAAGCTCAAGAAAGGTTTACATGATATGTATAAAAACATGTATCCCCGTGACAGTTAAATCCATAATGGATTATTAAGGGGACATTAGAGCCATTCATGATATATTGGCTAACCTTTAAATCAGTGTGATGGAAGTTATATACTATCTTGTCCCACAAATACCACTTACGTTGCTGTCAAATAGCAAAATTCTAGACTGTATAGAACACTGATCTGGCCTGGCATGATATTTCTGCTGTTTTTATGTGCCAGTCATCATTTTGTACTACTCATTTCCTATAAAATGAAAGCACCCAGAGTGACCTTAGGTTTGACCCTGAGTTTTGTGTTTTTTTTTAGATTTTTGTTTTTTTTGATGTGGATCATTTTTTAAAAGCCTTTATTGAATTTGCTACAATATTATTTTTGGTTTATGTTTTGTTTTTTTTGACCTTGAGATATGTGAAATCTTAGCTCCCCAACCAGGGATCAAACACATACCCCCTGAATTGGAAGGCAGTTTTAACCACTGGACTGCCAGGGAATTCCCTGCCTTTGAGTTTTAAGGATGAATATTACTTATGTAATACAAGTAATATATTTTTGTGTTAAGCTTTTAAATCTATATTGTTATTTATTATATTAATATGAAATTTTCATTCTCTTCACATATGGATTTTTATATTTTCATCTTATGAGGCATTTTTGTGTAATCAAAGGACAAAATAAAACTTAATTTCTTCTAATTTTATTTTATTTTTTTAAATTGTTGTAATCATTTGTATATGTATTTACATCTTATTACAGAGTCTAGAAGGCCCAAATCCATTTGAATTGCAAATTTTGGTTCGTCAAAATGTTGCCTCTTGTGATCCAATAAATAATAAGAGAAACTCATATCTGGAAAATAACTCTGACCAGGACCCTCCACGTGTGTTAAGGAGATCGTCCAAACTAAAAGTAGTCAGAGAGGTAAAGCCCACAGATGACATGTATAAGATGCCAGAGAAAATTTTACCCAAAATACTTGGCTGTGAGGATCAAGCAAATAATAGCTCTTCAACTGAGAATTTCAGGTATGCTATAGACTTAAAAAAACCCAGAAAACACCTTTGCTTTCTCTTTTTAGGCTAAAGTAATGGGAAATTGTATTTTAGTTAATGCTAATTTTCTTTCTTTGTTTAAAATCCGTCACCACACATAGTTACAAATTATTTTTTTTTGGGTGGTTGAGAACTTTTAAGGTTTATTCTCTTAGTAGCTTTTCAAACATGTAATATGGTATTATTCACTATAGCCACCATGCTATACATTACTACCTTTTGACCACCTTTACTCATTTCACTTACCCACCCTGTCTCTAACCTACAGAACCAGTCTATTCTCTGTACCTATTAGTTTGTTTGTTTTTTTAGATTCCACATATAAGTGAGGTCATATATTGTTTGTCTTTCTCTGTCTGGCTTACTTCTTTTAGCATAATGCCCTCAAGGCCCATTTGTGTTGTCACAGATGGCAGGATTTTCTTCTTTTCTATGGTTAAATACTTTTCCATTGTGTGTGTGTGTGTGACATTTTCTTTATCCATTCATCCATTGATGGATACTTAGGTTACTTCCATGTCTTGACTTTTGTAAATAAAGCTGTAGTGAAAATGGGACTGCAGATATTATTTTGAGATAGTGATTTTGTTTCCTTTGAATAGATACCCAGTAGTGGAATTGCTGGATCATATGGTAGTCCTATTTTTAATTTTTTGAGGAATCGCTATGCTGTTTTCTATGGTGGTTTCACTAATTTACATTCCCAGCAACAGTGCATGAAGGCTTCCTTTTCTCTGCACCCTCTCCAGCATTTATTATTTGTAGACTGTTTGATAATGACCATTCTGACTGGTATGGGGTGATACCTCATTGTGGTTTTAATCTACATTTCCCTGATAACTAGTGATACTGAACACCTTTTCGTGTACCATTGGATGGTGGGCCATTTGGATGGTGGGCCATTTGGATGCTTTCTTTGGAAATGTCTCTTTAGCTCCTCTCACATTTTTTAATTGGATTTATTTTCTGTTTTGTTGTTGAGTTGTATGAGTTCTTTATATGGTTTGGATACTACTTTTCAGATACATGATTTGCAAATATTTTCTCCCCCTGGTAGTTTTTTTTTTTTTTTTTTTCATTTTGTTGATAGTTTCATTGTCTATACAGAAACTTCTTAGTTTGATGTAGTTTCACTTGTTCATTTTTGCTTTTGGTGTGAAATCCAAAAAATCATTTCCATGACTGATGTCAAGGTGCTTACTTACATTTCTTCCTAGGAGTTTTATGGTTTCATGTCTTGTGTTTAAGTCTTTACTCCATTTTGAGTTGATTTTTGTATGTGGTTTAAGATTGTTGTCCAGTTTTTTTCTTTTACATATGACTGTCCAGTTTTCCTAACATCATTTATTGAAGAGACTATTCTTTCCCCATGGTATATTCTTGGCTCCTTTGTCATAGATTAATTGACCATATATGAGTAGGTTTATTTTGGAATTCTCTATTGTGTTTCATGGATCTATATGTCTGTTCTTATCTCAGTTTTTTAAAGTTTTTGATCAGTGCCATACTACATGGCAAGTCCTTTCTTTCTTGCAGAGAGCCTGCCTCTTTTCCCCTAGAAGTTGGAAATAGAGTACATAGTGGCATGCCTAGGTGGGGAGTGAAGGACAAGAGACTCAAAATACTCACACTTGTGACTGACTGTCCCTAAAGAAGAGATACCATAGATGACAAAAAAATAAGCCTAGAAACCATAATAACTGGCATGTATGTCACTGAATTATCTGCAGCTTACTCAGGAGCAATCTCCATGTATAGAACTGCCATCGTGCATGACAACAGCCTAGTAAAATACCTTTGAGTTTTAAAAAATATTAGTCAAAAATTTGGTATGATTCTCTGTGAATGTTTGTAAAGAACACAATAGTAATTTTAGAAACATGTTTGATTTTCAAGAATGCAGAATCCTGCTTTAAAGATTGAAGGTAAAGGGAAGACTGTTCCTTCATCCAGCTCAAGAATGGAGAACAGATCAAGAAAAAACGAAAACCTGCAGGTGAGGCCTGTTTTCTTTATTTCTTTAATAAGTAACTTACAGAAACAGAATTCTGGTACTAAAAAAGATTTAGAGATTAATGTGTCTCAACTTCCTCATTTTATTGATGAGGAAGTTCAGAAAGGGTTTTCCCCAGCACTGTGCTCATCAGCAGTGTACCTAGGACTTGATCCTTAACTTCCACCTCATAAGCTTCCCCGGTGGCTCAGTCAGTACCCTTCTACCTCATAAGGTCATGTATTTTCTAAACTTGTACTTTTAAGACAATAATTTCAGAATCCTTTTTGGATTCAGATGTCTGATCTCTTTGTGGCATGACTAGCCAACATAGGCGTTGGGAAATTAAACCCAGAAGAATAAATAGAGGAAAGAAGGCAAACGTATTATGTTTGTAGATGTTATTTCTTTGTTCCTATATGTAAAACCTGAAAGAATGAACTTAAAACTGTCAGAAATAATAAGAACCTAGAAAGACTGGTTACAAAAAAACAGATGGTGAGACAGTTGGTAGAATTGAGATATGGATTGTAGATTAAAGAATAATATTTTATCAGTGTTGAATTTTCTTAATTTGATCATTATGTAAGGTAGTGTCCTTGTTTTTAGAGAATGTATCCTTAAATATTAGTGAGTAAAGGAGTATGGTATATACAAATTATTATTTCTGTGTGTATGTATGTCTGTGTGCATGTATATATAAAGAGAGAGAGAGAATGATTTAAGTGGTGGCAAAATGTTAACAGTGGGTGGAGCCTTTGTTTTATTTTTACAACTGTTTTATAAATCTGAAATTATTTCCAGCTAAAAAGCTTTAAGAAAATGTAATCTTTTGTTTTGTAACAAATAAATCTTGCATATATATATTACACATTTTCAAAATATAAAAGAAAAACCCATTTACAATAGTTACAAAAGTGAGAAAATACCTACTTATATGCTGCTGCTGCTGCTAAGTCACTTCAGTCGTGTCTGACTGCATGCGACCCTATAGATGGCAGCCCACCAGGCTCCCCGTCCCTGGGATTCTCCAGGCAAGAACACTGGAGTGGGTTGCCATTTCCTTCTCCAATGCATGAAAGTGAAAAGTGAAAGGGAGTTCGATCAGTCATGTCCAACCCTTAGCGCACCATGGACTGCAGCCCACCAGGCTCCTCTGTCCATGGGATTTTCCAGGCAAGAGTACTGGAGTGCGTTGCCATTGTGCCATGCCTTCATGAAGACAGTGTAAAAATTATGCTTAAGAATATAAAAAAGATGAATAAATGGAAAGAAGAACCATATTCTTGACAATAAAGATTCAGTATTGTAAGAACCTTCTCCCTAAATTATTCTGTAATGCATGGCAGTGCAGTCAGAAACAGATTTCGTGTATTTGTTAAATTTTTTTTTTTTTTTTTTGCTTTATAGGACTGGAGGCTAGCTTGAGAATAATATAAAATTTCAATTGGAAAAGTAAATATAAAAACTAGCCAAGAAAATTCTGAAAAAAAATAAAAGCAAGGGAAGAATAGAGAGGAACAAACCAGCTCTACATAATATGAAAGCAATTAGAAAAGCAATAAAAATTAAAATAATTTGATACTGGCACAAGAATTGACAGATAAATCAATGAAGCAGAATAAAGTGTTTAGATGTAGAAGCCAGATACAATGGGAATATGAGGTCAGGTCTGTGATAAATATGGCATCTAAAATTGGTGGCAGAGAGAACTAAGGAATAAGTAGTGAAAAACACAAAACTGGATCCCTATATCATTCCTTATACCAAATTTAATTCCTGTTTGGCCAAAAAGTTAAAAAAAATGCCTAGAAGAAAAGACAAGTGAATCTTTTTCCAATCTTGGAAAAACCTTTGTATAGAACAACTCAAACCCAGAAGCCAAGAGGGAAAAGAATGAATTGACTACATTCATTTTTTAAAAATTGTATGGAAAAATACCCTAAAGAAAATCAGCCATCAAACACAGAAGAAATATGAATAACAATGACAAGGAGTTAATTACAATTGTATGCAAAAACCTCTTACAAACAGTTAACTATAAAGAACATAGGTAAGGGATATTAACAAGGAATTCACAGAAAAAAATACATAAATACTTGAGAAGATTAACTTCTCATTCATGTTTAACGAAATGCAAATTAAGAGGTGTAATTTTCACCTAAGAGAATGCCAGTAAATGTTTGAGAATTCTCAGTGACAGGAATGTAGCAAAATATATTTTTGATAATAGTGTATGTTCAGTCTTTTTACAGGGTGGTTTACTTATATTCATCAGAATTTTAAATCACAAGTCTTTTGAATCAGCAATTCTACTTACAGGGATTTATTCTATGGCTTTGTTTACAAGATCTCAGTTCCCAGCCAGGGATTGAACCCAGGCCATGGCAGTGAAAGCCCAAGATTCTAACCATTAGGCCAGTAGGGAACATTCAAATATGTAGGTATATTTTATAAGGATGTTCATCACGGCATTGTTGACTATAATAAAATGACTTAGAAACAACCTAAATTGAATAGTTAACAAACTACAATATAACCAATTAAATAATATTCAGTCATTTATGAAATCAGAAGACTATAAATATGTGGATAAGGAAAAAAAGCTAATTTTTTTTCCATGTAATAAGAGCGACTCAAATTTCTTGTTGGAAACAATGCAAGCAGCAGTTTTAAAGTACTAAAAAAAATTCTATACCTAGAACCTAGAATTCCATACTCAACATAATATCTTTCAGAAATGAAGGAGAAATAGTTTTAGACACACAAAAGCTGAAAGGACTCATCATCAGCAGAGCTGTATTATAGGAAATTTTAAAGGACATTCTTCAGGCAATAGAAAGATGACACTCAATGAAAATCTGCACTTACACCTTGAAGATCATTGGACTTGTTAACTATATGTATAAAAATTATTCCATCAAACTGTGGAAAATTCTTAAAGAGATGGAAATACCAGACCACCTTACCTGTCTCCTGAGAAACCTGTGTGCAGGTCAAGAGGCAGCAGTTAGAACTGGAACAACAGACTATTTCAAAATTGGGAAAGGAGTACATCAAGGCTGTATATTGTCACCCTGCTTATTTAACTTCTGTGCAGACTACATCATGTGGAATGAGGCACAAGCTGAAATCAAGATTGCAGGGAGAAATATCAATAACCTCAGATATGCAGATAACACCACCCTTATGGCAGAAAGCAAAAAGGTATTAAAGAGCCTCTTGATGAAAGTGAAACAGGAGAGTGAAAAGGCTGGCTTAAAACTCAACCTTCAGAAAACTAAGGTCATGGTATCCGGTCCCATCGTTTCATGGCAAATAGATGGGGAAACAATGGAAACAGTGACAGACTTTCTTTTTTGGGGGCTCCAAAATCACTGCAGTGGTGACTGCAACCATGAAATTAAAAGATGCTTGCTCCTTGGAAGAAAAGCTGTGACGAAGCTAGACAGCATATTAAAAAGCAGAGACATTACTTTGCTGACAAAGGTCTGTCTAGTCAAGGCAATGTTTTTTCCAGCAGTCATGTATGGATGTGAGAATTGGGCTATAAAGAAAGCTGAGCACCAAAGGATTGATGCTTTTGAACTGTGGTGTTGAAGACTCTTGAGAGTCCCTTGGACTGCAAGGAGATCCAACCAGTTCATCCTAAAGGACATCAGTCCTGAGTATTCATTGGAAGGACTGATGTTGAAGTTGAAACTCCAATACTTTGGCCACCTGATGTGAAGAACTGACTCACTGGAAAAGACCGTGATGCTGGGAAAGATTGAAGGCAGGAGGAGAAGGGGACGACAGAGGATGAGATGGTTGGGTGGCATCACTGACTCAATGGACATGAGTTTGCGCAAGCTCTAGGAGTTGGTGATGGACAGGGAAGCCTGGCGTTCTGCAGTCCGTGGGGTTGCAAAGAGTCAGACATGACTGAGTGACTAAACTGATGGATAAAAATACAGATTTTTTTCTTATTAATCAATTTTAAAGAATAATTACTTAAACAAAAATAACAATTGATTATGAGATTTTAAATGTACATAAAAGTAAAATGCCTGGCAATAATAACATAAAAAGACTTTTAGTGGAGAAATGGAAGTATACCACTGTAAAATTTATGTAAGGAGCTATCATTTGGAGGTAGACTGTGATAAGTTGATGAAGAAGGGAATGGCAACCCATTCCGGTATTTTTGCCTGGAGAATCCCACGGACAGAGGAGAGCCTGGTGGGCTACAGTCCATGGGGTCGCAGAGAATCGGACACGACTAAGTGACTTTCCCTTACTCACTCATGATAAGTTGAAGATACACTATAAACCCTGGAAAAAACATTTTAACAAATAACTAATCACAATTAAAAGTCAACACAGATGATATAATGGATTAACAAAAATATTCATTTTTAATCCAAAGGAGGTAGAAGAGGGAAAAGAAAGAACAGATGAGAAAACCTGAAAAAAAAAATAATAAGATGATACTCTCAAACCCAATCATACGTTAACAATCACACTGAATATAAATGATTAAGACACTCTCAGTTAAAAAGCAGAGTTGTTATACTGGGTAAAAAAATAAGACTAAACTATATGCTTACTTTCAGAAATATATTTGAAATATAAATGAATAAATAGGTTAAAATGAAGAGAATAGAGGGAAAATATACTTTGCTAGCATCAGTTGTATTAGTTTCCTATGGTAATAACAATTTACAACAAAGTTAGTGACTTAACACAAATTCATTCTCTTACAGTCCTGAAGTCAGAAGTCCAAATGAGTGCTGGTAGTTAAAACCAAGGTCTCAGCAGGGCTGGTTCCTTCTCTATGCTCAGCGAAAAATGTGTTCCTTTCCCTTCCAGCTGCTGGAGGCTATTTCATTCCTTTGCTGCTGGCTGCTGCTGTTGTTGCTGCTGGCTACATCTGTCCAATCTGTGCTTCTCTTGTCACTTTGCCTTCCCCTCTTTTCATCTTTTTTCTTTGCTCTGTGTCTATTTTTAATACAAAATTTAAAGGTTATACTCCATTTGCAGTTATTACAAAATACTGGCTATATTCCCCACATTGTATAGCATATCCTTGTAACCTGTCATACACCCATGGTTTGTACTTCCCACTCCCCCACTCCTATATTGCTCCTCCCCACCCCACTGATAACTAGTTTGTTCTCTGTATCTGTGAGTCTTTTTGTTATAGTCATTAGTTTGTTGTATGTTTTAGATTTCACATATGAAGGATACCATGCAGTATTTATCTTTCTCTTTCTGACTTATTCCACTTAGCATAATGGCCTCCAAGTCCATCCATACTCCTGCAAATGGTAAAATTTAGCTCCTTTTAATGGCTGAGTTCCCAGTGGCTCAGTCTTAAAGAATCCACCTGCAATGTAGGAGAAGTGGGTTTGATCCCTGGGTCCAGAAGATCTCCTGGAGAAGGAATGGTAACCTACTTCAGTATTCTTGCCTGGGAAATCCCATGGACAGAGAAGCCTGGTGGGCTACACTCCATGGGGTCACGAAGAGTCTCATACACCTGAGCAGCTAAACAACAGCAGTGGCTGAGTAATGTTCCACTGTATGTGCACGTGTCCTTTATCCATTCATCTGCTGATGTGCACTTAGGTGGCTCCCAGATCTTGGCAGTTATAAATAATTCTATGATCAGTGTACATGTATCTTTTTAAATATTGTTGTTTTTTTCATATGTATACCCAGGATTGGAGTTACTGGGTCATGTGGTAGTTCTGTTTTTATTTCTTTGAGAAACCTCCATACTCTTTTGCACAGTGGCCACACCAATTTACATTTCCATCAACCCTTTCATCTTTAAAGAATTCTTGTGATTGTGTAGATACCCAGATAATACATGGTAAGATTCTCTTCCCTAGATCCTTAATCACATCTGCAAAGTCTCTTTTGCTGTCTATAAGAGAACATTCTCAGGGTTTGGGGGATTAAGATATGAAGGAAGCTGTAAACAAAACAACAGATTGGGAGGAAATATTTGCAAATGATGTGACCAACAAGGGTTTAGTCTCCAGAATTTACAAATAGCTCATATGGCATAATATCATCAAAACAAACAAACCAATCAAAAAATGGGCTGAAGAGCTAAATAGACATTTCTCCAAAGAAGGCATACAGATGGCCAAGAGGCACATGAAAAAATGTTCAACATCACTAATTATTAAGAGAAATGCAAATCAAAACTACAGTGAGATTTCATTTCACACCAGTCAAAATGGCTATCTTCAAAAAATCTACAAACAAAAAATGCTAGAGGGAGTGTGGAGAGAAGGGAACCCTCCAATACTATTGGTGGAAATGCAAATTGGTATAGCCACTATGGCAGAAAACGGAGAAGAACTAAAGAGCCTCTTGATGAAGGTGAAAGAGAAGAATGACAAAGTTGACTTAAAACACAACATTCAGAAAACTAAGATCATGGCATCCAGTCCCATACTTCATGGCAAATAGATGGGGAAACAGTTGAAACAGTGACAGATTTTATTTTGGGGGCCTCCAAAATCACTGCAGCCGTGGAATTAAAAGATGCTCACTCCTTGGAAGAAAAGCTATGACCAACCTAGACAGCATATTAAAAAGCAGAGACATTACTTTGCCGATGAAGGTTCATCTAGTCAAAGCTATGTTTTTTCCAGTGGTCATGTATGGGTGTAAGAGTTGGACTATAAAGAAAGCTGAGCACTGAAGAATTGATGCTTTTGAACTGTGGTGTTGGAGAAGACTCTTGAGAGTCCCTTGGACTGCAAGGAGATGCAACCAGTCAATTGTAAAGGAAATCAGTCCTGAGTATGCATTGGAAGGCTGAAGCTGAAAATCCAATACTTTGGCCACCTGATGCAAAGAACTGACTCACTGGAAAAGACCCTGATGCTGGGAAAGATTGAAGGCGGGTGGAGAAGGGGATGACAGAGGATGAGATGGTTGGATGGCATCACCAACTCGATGAGTTTGCGCAAGCTCTAGGAATTGGTGATGGACAAGGAAGCCTGGCTTTCTGCAGTCCATGAAGTTGCAAAGAGTTGGACACGACTGAGCGACCAAACTGAACTGAACTACAGAGAACAGTATGGAGGTTGCTTTCAAAACTAAAATAGAGCTACCATATGATCCTGCAATCCTACTGCTGGACACATGGTCTGAAAGGATTCATGCACCCCAGTGTTCATTGCAGCACTGTTTACAATAGCTAAGACTTGGAAACAACTTAATACTCATCAACAAAGGAATGGATAAGGATGATGTGGTACATATATACAATGGGATATTACTTAACCATTAAAATAAATGAAATAATGCCATTTGCAGCAACATGGATAGACCTAGAAATTGTCATCCTGAGTGAAGTAAGAGAGAGAGAAATATTGTATGATATCTCATAGAACAGAATGGGAAAGACTAGAGATCTCTTCCAGAAAATTAGAGATACCAAGGGAACATTTCATGCAAAGATGGGCTTGATAAAGGACAGAAATGGTCTGGACCTAACAGAAGCAGAAGATATTAAGAAGCAGTGGCAAGAATACACAGAAGAACTGTGCAAAAAAGATCTTCATGACCCAGATAATCATGATGATGTGATGACTAATCTAGAGCCAGACATCTTGGAATGTGAAGTCAAGTGGGCCTTAGAAAGCATCACTACGAACAAAGCTAGTGGAGGTGATGGAATTCCAGTTGAGCTGTTTCAAATCCTGGAAGATGATGCTGTGAAAGTGCTGCACTCAATTTGCCAGCAAATTTGGAAAACTCAGCAAGTGGCCACAGGACTGGAAAAGGTCAGTTTTCATTCCAATCCCAAAGAAAGGCAATGCCAAAGAATGCTCAAATTACCGCACAATTATACTCATCTCACATGTGAGTAAAGTAATGCTCAAAATTCTCCAAGCCAGACTTCAGCAATACGTGAACCGTGAACTCCCTGATGTTCAAGCTGGTTTTAGAAAAGGCAGAGGAACCAGAGATCAAATTGTTCAGTTTTCATTCCAATCCCAAAGAAAGGCAATGCCAAAGAATGCCCAGACTACCACACAATTGCACTCATCTCACATGCTAGTAAAGTAATGCTCAAAATTCTCCAAGCCAGGCTTCAGCAATATGTGAATCATGAAATTCCAGATGTGCAAGCTGGTTTTAGAAAAGGCAGAGGAACCAGAGATCAAACTGGCAACATCCGCTGGATCATGGAAAAAGCAAGAGAGTTCCAGAAAAACATCTATTTCTGCTTTATTGACTATGCCAAAGTCTTTGACTGTGTGGATCACAATAAAATGTGGAGAATTCTAAAAGAGATGGGAATATCAGACCACCTGATCTGCCTCTTGAGAAACCTATGTGCAAGTCAGGAAGCAACAGTTAGAACTGGACATGGAACAACAAACTGGTTCCAAATCAGGAAAGGAGTATGTCCAGGCTGTATATCATCACCCTGCTTATTTAACTTATATGCAGAGCACATCATGAGAAATGCTGGGCTGGAAGAAGCACAAGCTGGAATCAAGATTTCCCGGAGAAATATCAATAACCTCAGATATGTAGATGACACCACCCTTATGGCAGAAAGTGAAGAGGAACTAAAAAGCCTCTTGTTGAAAGTGAAAGAGGAGAGTGAAAAAGTTGGCTTAAAGCTCAACATTCAGAAAACGAAGATCATGGCATCTGGTCCCATCACTTCATGGCAAATAGATGGGGAAACAGTGTCAGACTTTATTTTGGGGGGCTCCAAAATCAT
>SJXQ01007078.1:17851-93633 GCA_006408695.1 Aepyceros melampus
ATTTTTGGGGGCTCCAAAATCACTGCAGATGGTGATTGCAGCCATGAAATTCAAAGACGCTTACTCTTCGGAAGAAATGTTATGTCCAACCTAGATAGTATATTCAAAAGCAGAGACGTTACTTTGCTGACTAAGGTCCATCTAGTCAAGGCTATGGTTTTTCCTGTGGTCATGTATGGATGTGAGAGTTGGACTGTGAAGAAGGCTGAGCACCGAAGAATTGATGCTTTTGAACTGTGGTGTTGGAGAAGACTCTTGAGAGTCCCTTGGACTGCAAGGAGATCCAACCAGTCCATTCTGAAAGAGATCAACCCTGGGATTTCTTTGGAAGGAATGATGCTGAAGCTGAAGCTCCAGTACTTTGGCCACCTCATGTGAAGAGTTGACTCACTGGAAAAGACTGATGCTGGGAGGGATTGGGGGCAGGAGGAGAAGGGGATGACCAAGAATGACATGGCTGGATGGCATCACGGACTCAATGGATGTGAGTCTGAGTGAACTCCAGGAGTTGTTGATGGATAGGGCTGCCTGGCATGCTGCAATTCATGGGGTCTCAAAGAGTCAGACATGACTGAGCGACTGAACTGAACTGAACTGTGGTGTTGGAGAAGACTCTTGAGAGTCCCTTGGATTGCAAGGAGATCCAACAAGTCTTTCCTAAAGGAAATCAGTCGTATATATTCATTGAAAGGACTGATATTAAAGCTGAAACTCCAATACTTTGGCCACCTGATGTGAAGAACTGACTCATTTGAAAAAACCCTGATGCTGGGAAAGATTGAAGGTGGGAGGAGAAGGGGACGACAGAAGATTAGACAGTTGGATGGCATCACCGACTCAATGGACATGAGTTTGAGTAAACTCTGGGAGTTGGGATGGATAGAGAGGCCTAGTATGCTGCAGTCCATGGGGTTGGAAAAAGTCAGACATGACTGAGTGACTGAAGTGAACTGACTGATAGCAAGAGAAAGATTTTAGTCTCTTCCCACATAAAGGGAAGCCACATAAAAAGCCCACATTTATTTCTGACTTGCTGGTTTTCCTAGTGTTGTTTGGGAGAATAGAATGGTTCATTTTATACACACACACACCCTTTTGATGTTATTCAGTTTAGAGGACAGCATCCCTGAGTTAGAGTTGCTTGAGTAGGCTGATATTCGTCATAGTGAGAATTTAGACCAACACTGTCCCACCGGACTTTTTGCAATGAGAGAAATGTTCTATATTTGTGGTGTCCAAAACAGTAGTCACTTGCCCCTTGTGGTTACAAAATCCTTGAAATATAGTTAGTGTGATGAAGGAACTGCTGTTTTTATGTCTTTTAAGTTATTAAAATTAATTTGTTTTAATAACCACATAAGGTTAATGGATACTGTTTTGGACAGACAGATTTGCAGCATCTGCTCTCAGTATTTCCATAGAGAGATTTATATCACTCTTATTCTTGAATGTTTGAATGAAAACAGACAAAAGACATAAGCTTCATTTTGTTTTGTTAATATGGACTTCCCTGGTGGCTCAGATGGTAAAGCGTCTGTCTACAATGCGGGAGATCTGGGTTCAATCCCTGGGTTGGGAAGATGCCCTGGAGAAGAAAATGGCAATCCACTCCAGTACTATTGCCTGGAAAGTCCCATGGACTTTGTTAATATACCTCTCCATAAATTCCCACTTGAGAACAGCCTTGACAATAATTCTTGGGGGTATCGTAAAAGATTGATAAGCTTTTTGAGAGGAAAATAACTTTAAAATACAGGAATTTTCTAGTATAATTTATATATTACAAATATATTTTTTACAAACTTTCTAAAGTTGAGTTGTATATATGAGGGGAGGGAATTTATCCTTTAGGCAGAAGCTCATTGGAAGCTTAGAAGGCTTAGATCTGGGAACAGAGTCCCGAGTGACGGCTGTGGCCTGTGACCTTGGGTAAGTTACTTAGCCCTTCAAACTTCTGGTTCCTTTTTTCAGAGATGATAGCAACACCTACCCAAACTATCCCATGGGGTTTCTGGGATTAAATGCTATAAAACAGAAGCAATCATTTTGTAAGATAGGGGATATTTGTTGAAATTTGAATTATTATTAACATTGCTTCGTGGTCCTTCCAAAGTAATTCAGACTGGGTATCAGTCACAGGAAGGAGAAACTACCTGTCTTCACCTTCTCTTATAAAGTAATTCTGAAAAGGAAGACATTATACTACTTAGCATGGTAGGGCTTGCTTTCACATTAACTCATAGAGATATCTGTGTCTGTGTTACTGGATTCTATAGTTACACAAAGCAATCTTGTCTGGAAAATGGAACCTTAACATATATTCTTTTCTTTGCTGACTAAGGCTTTTCAATGTACAGATTTCCTTTCTCTGCTTTCACAGTAAAAGAATATTCCAGAAAAGGATAAGCCTTTGCTTTGTTTCTCACGACTCACCCACTATATTGTTTTGTAATCTCCCATCCTTTGGGCAGAGTCTCCATGGCAAGTGACATCTGCAATCTGGAAAAGTTAAAGACTGAGGAAGCTTTATTGGTCTCACATATGGAGACAGTAATAATTTCAGACACTTAAAAATTGCTTTGCATTTTATTTTTTGAGTTGCTGTGTAAACTACTCTGTCAAGTCAACCCCAAATGACAGCAAATTATCCCAGACAGTACGGTGATATTCACCTTCCTTGGTGGTTCAGATAGTAAAGAATCTGCTTGCAGTGTAGAAGAGCTGGGTTCTATCCCTTGGTCAGGAAGATCCCCTGGAGAAGGGAATGGCTACCCACTCCAGTATTCTTGCCTGGAGAATTCCATGGACAGAGAAGCCTGGTGGCTACAGTCCACGGGATCTCTAAAAGTTGGACATGATTGAGTGAAAGACTAGTGATCTCTTCAAGAAAATTAGAGGTGCCAAGGGAATATTTCATGCAGAGGTGTGCACAATTAAGGACAGAAATGGTATGGACCTAACAGAAGCAGACAATATTAAGAAGAAGTATCAAGAATACATAGAAGAACTATACAAAAAAGATCTTAATGACCCAGATTACCATGATGGTGTGATCATTTACCTAGAGACAGACATCCTGGAGTGTGAAATCAAGTGGGCCTTAGGAAGCATCATTATGAAAAAGCTAGCGGAGGTGATGGAATTCCAGTTGAGCTATTTCAAATCTTAAAATATGATGCATTTAAAGTGCCGCACTCAGAATGCCAGCAAGTTTGGAAAACACAGCAGTGGCCACAGGACTGGAAAAGGTCAGTTTTCATTCCAAAACCAAAGAAAGGCAATGCCAAAAATGTTCAAACTACCACACAATTGCACTCATTTCACACGCTAGCACAGTAATGCTCAAAATTCTCCAAACTAGGCTTCAACAGTACATGAACTGAGAACTTCCAGATATTCAAGCTGGATTTAGAAAAAGCAGAGGAACCAGGATCAAATTGCCAACATCTGTTGGATCATAGAAAAAGCAAGATAATTCCAGAAAAACATCTACTTCTGCTTCATTGATTACCCTAAGCCCTTTTACTGTGTATATCACAACAGACTTAAAAAGTTGGGAATACCATGTGACCTTACCTGCCTTCTGAGACACCTGTATGCAGGTCAAAGCAGCAGTTAGAGCTGGACATGGAACAATGGACTGTTTCTAAATCGGGAAAGGAGTACGTCAAGGCTATATATTGTCACCCTGGCTCAGAGGTTAAAGCGTCTGCCTCCAATGCGGGAGACCCGGGTTCGATCCCTGGGTCGGGAAGATTCCCTGGAGAAGGAAATGGCAATCCACTCCAGTATTCTTGCCTGGAGAATCCCGTGGACAGAGAAGCCTAGTAGGTTACAGTCCACGGGGTCGCAAAGAGTTGGACGCAACTGAGTGACTTTACCTTACCTTACCTGCTTATTTAACTTACATGCAGAGTACATCATGAGAAACGCTGGACTGAATGAAGCACAAGCTGGAATCAAGATTGCCGGGAGAAATATCAATAACCTCAGATATGCAGATGACACCACCTTTATGGCAGAAAGTGAAGAGGAACTAAAGAGCTTCTTGATGAAAATGAAAGAGGAGAGTGAAAGCTGGCTTAAGATTCAACATTCAGAAACCAAGATCATGGTATGTGGTCCTATCACTACATGGAAAATAGATGGGGGAAAACTGGAAGCAGTGGAAGATTTTATTTGGGGGGGGGCTCCAAAATCACTGCAGATGATAACTGCAGCCATGAAATTAAAAGACGCTTGCTTCTTAGAAGAAAAGGTATGGGAAACCTAAACAGCGTATTACAAAGCAAAGATACCATTTTGCCAACAGAGATCTGTATAGTCAAAGCTATGCTTTTTCTAGCAGTGAGGTATGGATGTGAGAGTTGAACTATAAAGAAAGCTGAGTGCCGAAGAATTGATGCTTTTGAACTGTGGTGTTGGCGAAGACTCTTGAGAGTCCCTTGGACTCAAGGAGATCCAACCAGGCATTCCTAAAGGAAATCAGTCCTGAATATTCATGAGGAGGACTGATGCTGAAGCTGAAGCTCCAAAACTTTGGCCACCTGATGCGAAGAACTGACTCATTAGAAAAGACCCTGATGCTAAGAAAGATTGAAGACGGGAGGAGAAGGGGAAGACAGAGGATGAGATGATTGGATGGCCTCACCAACTCGATGGACATAAGTTTGAGCAAGCTCCAGAAGTTGGTGAAGGACAGGGAGGGCAGCTGCAGTCCATGGGGTTGCAAAGTGTCAGACAAGAGTGAGCGACTGAACTGAACTAAGTGACTAACACTTATTTTTAGTACTTGGAGGATATCGAAGTGAATTTTCAGTTTCTTTTATTCAACCCAAAATACTTTCAATAAAAAAGAAGAATTAAACATGGTCAGTTATTGAAGATTTTTAAATTTAAATTTCCCACTTACATCTAAGTTTGTTTTATATTTTCTAATTTCTAGGCCAAAATCGAAATACTCTTTGATTGACAAATAAATGTAATAGTTTTCAGAGCAATTTATTTCGGTTTATATACTTTAATGCATAAGAAACAATTGATATATGGCTTATGTTTCTAAGCATTTAATAATGAAAGTGCCATTTCCTTCTGAACAATGAATTAGAGAATCTCTCAGCAATTTGATTCCTGCCATTTTGAGATTATATATTTCATACTTTAACAGTTTAATGAAGCCTGGAGTCTAGGAGTTTTATGAGTTTATCTATAAATATGTATTTAGAATATTATACCATCCTGTAAAATGTACCATAAATACTTTTAACTGAAAGCATTTCACTGTAACTTCTCTGAAATGTAGCATCATGGATGAATATTCCAATACGGAATGTTTTACTCTTTAGCATGTATGTAGGAAATGGCACCCCACTCCAGTGTTCTTGCCTGGAGAATCCCAGGGACAGAGGAGCCTGGTGGGCTGCCGTCTATGGGATCACACAGAGTCGGACACGACTGAAGCGACTTAGCAGCCGAGCAGTAGATCTAAAGTAGAACACACATGTAAGACTCTTGAGAGCACGAAACAAGGTTCTGTCTCCTTTGCAGCTGATTTTCTGCACCTCAGATATTATGCAAACATGACTAAATGCATATTTATAAAATTTTTTTGGCAAAAACTCTAGAAACCAAGAAACAAATCTACAGCCCACTCACTAGACTGATAAAAGGCAAAATATAAAGACACTGGTACTATACATGAAGATTTTAACAATTAGCTCCTGTATGACTAGACAAAAATATGCTACAATAGCAAATTTCCTTTTGCTACTGTAGTTCCTTCTATTCACACACACAGTTCCAGGAGCACAGTGTTATGCATTTGCTTCTTGGAACTACGTAAAATCAGGGAATAATGTGTTGAGTCCACTGGGTAATAGGAATTAAAGTTAGGTAAAATTCGGAAAATTTTGAATTCCAATTCTCAAACAAGACTGAGCACAGACCTTTCTATTGTAAAGGCCATGTGTTGACCTTCCTCCGGTTCGAAGATGGGAACTGGGGATGCAGCTTGCCTAAGCACAGACCCAGGTGGCATTTAGATTATGGGCACAATGTCCTAAATCGTACTTTAGAACATGAATGAGTCAGCATGCCTCTGAAAATACCCCATATCCAGGGACTGGCTAAGTAAACATTAGCAATAGCAAATGATTACAAAAAATATTCAAACCCTCAACAATCTCATCAACAATCCAGGCCAGGACACTTGGGAGGGATTGGTTCACAGGTTGCAGGGTTGGTGAGGGAACGAGTTGGCATTAGTCTTCAACTCTGAGAGGATGAATCTTATTTTCTTTACACAAGAGACATGTGCCAAATTGTACCCTTCTGGGGTCATCTAGGCTTTAACCTAGGAGAGGTCACCCATTTGTCTCTGGCTTATTTAGAGGCTGGGGTGCCAGTTATTCAAAGGTCTTTGTTTTTGATGGCTTCTGATTGACACTATTTCTTTGTTTGACTATTATCTGAGATGATAGCTCAAAAAAAAAGTTAATCTTAGATTCAGCCCTGATGACTCAACATTCCAAATGTTAGGAATGTAATTTGAGAAAAATAGAATATACAATCAAGTTAAAAGAAATTTGACTAAAAAAAAAAAAAATCAACATGAGATTGCCAGATGTTGCTACTGCTGCTAAGTCGTTTCAGTCATGTCCGACTCTGTGCGACCTCATAGATAGCAGCCCACCAGGCTCCCCCGTCTCTGGGATTCTCCAGGCAACAACACTGGAGTGGATTGCCATTTCCTTCTCCAATGTATGAAAGTGAAAAGTGAAGTCACTCAGTCGTGTCCGACTGTTAGTGACCCCATGGACTGCAGCCCACCAGGCTCCTCCATCCATGGGATTTTCCAGGCAAGAGTACTGGAGTGGGGGTGCCATTGCCTTCTCCGATTGCCAGACGAAATAAATGCAAAAATGCAAATACTGTCCTGCTGAATGAAAAGCTTTAGTACAAGTATGACCAGTTTCTCCAAAGTCCTCATTCTAGGAAGGTTTCATAAAGGAAGTCCATCTGTCATTATGTAAATTCTAAAACATCTGTTCCAGGCAACAGTCGAGTGGTGCGTGAGGTCTGTGCTGTATCAGGGTAAACTTCACTTTGATTAAAGTGAAAAAAGCATGGGAGTCCCAGAATTCAGAGAAGCCCTATCAAACAATTAATACCACTCTTTTTTTTCAAACATATTGCTAAACGCTATGAAAGGATTTGTTGGGAAAGGATACAATTCATTTTACATTTCTAGGACTTACTGTATTTCTGAATAATTTCTCAACTATTGATAAAGATTTAAATATTACATTTCTTTTTCAGAAACTGAGCTATTAAAATATACATTCAAATATAAGACATTAAATAAAATATTCTTCAACTATTTAAAAAGTATATTCTGGAGGCAAGCTTTAAATGTTACTATAGTTATTCCTTTTGAACAGATTTGTGTAAGTTATGTTTTTCCAAAAAAAGTCGAATTGCTCATTCTTTAGAATTAGATAAGGATGCTTTTTTAAAAAACTATAAAAAGCATAAGGTAAAATTATAAAACAAATTCTTGTCAGCCAATCTAACACTTTGCAGCAAGCAGCACGGCTTGATTAAATTCTTTTTCATTTGCTCTGTGTGTGTACTTGAATATCAATGATCTTAGTTTTTTAACATGTTTTCCTTTTATAATGCTTTATTTAAATGGAAAAAAAAACAACAATAAGCACCCAGTGACTTGAGAGATTAACACTGCAAAGTGAGAGGGTTGACACAAAAAACATAAAAGCTTGAAAAGAAAAGGAAGAAAGGAAGGGCCCCAAATACGTGGTGGATAGCGTTAAACTTTTCATTAGAGAAGAAACACATGTGACACGTTATGCAATTCATGTCAAACTGGCAAAGGCATTGTTTCAAAATGGCATGTGGTTCATTGGGAATCACTTGACTCCCATTCTTATGCTCAAATAAAGTTTTTTTTTTTTTTTAATTTTATTAAAGTGGGGGAAATATACCATCCCTTTATAGACCTCCAGGGAAAGGCATGGAGGTTTGAGGCTCGAGGACGCTGAACAACCAAATTATATTGTAGGCACAGATTCCATTGTTCGACAGTGACCCACGTGTCTAGTTTTCTGTGGGAAGTACCTCCCCAGCACGGTACTGTCTGGCCTATTGTTCTGTTCTGATTCAAAAATCTGTTTGACTGTGAATTTCCCTTCTAGACACAGTGAACAGTGACGGCCTATACCTGCAGAGGTTGCATTGGGAAGACAGGTCATTACTTGCATCATGGATGGACTTTTCAAAGCACAGTTCTGTGGTTTACTATTCCTAGGAAACTTGTCCGAATATATATTGGAAAGGTTAAGTGTCAGGATTCCTGCTGGGTTTGCCAGAGCTGGTTTTCACCTTATGCAAACTCATGTGTGTGTTCGTCACTCCTGTTATGACTCTTTGCGAGTCCATGGACTGTAGCTCACCAGGCTCCTCTGTCCATGGGATTTTCCAGACAAGAATACTGGAGTGAGTTGCCATGCCCTCCGCCAGGGGATTTCGTAACCCAAGGATCGAAACCGTATCCTGCATTGGCAGGTGGATTCTTTACCGTTGAGCCACTTGGGAAGCCCATGCAAAATCACAGATGGATGTTAATGTTTCAGGGTAATAAGGTAATCCATTGTGTGAAATAATGAGCTTCTAGCTTTTATGATATAACACCACTCCAGGAGCAAGTCATCTCATGTTTTACTAATAATGACCATAGGCATGATCACTGTAAGAGTTAATTATTCAAGATGTGTAATTTCTTGAGGTCTCAGTTTCTCCATCTGTACAATGAGGATACTAACGCACTCCTAAAATGTTATGAGAATCAAGGGAGAAAAATAGGACTACAGACCTATAGTAGGTACTTATTAATAATCAATGGTAGTTACTCTCATTGGTATTAAGCCTTTACATTGTATCGGACTTTGTCTTTTTGAGAGAGATACAAATGTGAGTGAATGGAACTCCTTCCCCAGGGAGTCAGGCCTACAAAGAAGCAAATAATACTGTTTGCAGAATGACTCTCCACTGGAATGGAAATAAATACAGCTCGGCTGCTCTGGATGAAATGCTCCCCATGATTATCATGCTCTTATTTTTCTCTGTCAAAAGAAGTGAGATTATAGCCCTGGGTCAGTTTGACTTAAACCCAGGTTCTGGTCATCAGGGCCCAATGCAAAGTACATTTTAAAAATTAGAATTCTCCATAAGATGGGAACTTTTAATATGGTAGCATTTTTAGAAAAGCTATTTTCATGTACAATTTTAAGCTGTAAAATTGTAACAGTATCGACTATTATGCAATTTAATTAATATTTTCTTCTGATTTGTGCTTATGCCTGGGGATAGTACTGAGAAAGAAAGTACCTTAAAATTATTTTAAAGATCGAATGAATAAATAACCCAACACAAATGAACTATCCTTCCTCAGATTGTGATACTTGTAACAAAGTTGAAAGAGTGGATTTTTAACATTATAAGTGATTCAACTTTTTTTCTTCTATTTCCCCCCCTGGAGTTATGTTAGCAAATTCCCATCTTCTCAATTTTCAAATAAAACTGATATATGTTTCTCTAAATTTTTGAGAGCTATGCTTTATTGACTTACATGTAAGGTACAGAAATTTCCCAAGTGAACCGGCCAAAATATAAAATAAATTATTTGAACTGAAGGCTAATACTTAACTGTCACCATATGACTTCCTTGGAAGTCATCATCTGTCGGTGACTGTAACTTGTTCCCAAGGATCAACCAGTCACTCCCCAGGGTTCAATAGTTCATCACTGCTAAACGTCTACAGCTAGGTCTGCTTTTCAAACTTGTCAGGAATATCTTAAAAGCATCGTTTTATTATTAATTTTCTCATTATTTCTCATTGTGGCAATTAAGTGTTGGAAGAGTTCAAAACAGTATATCCAGAAAGAGGGGGGGAAAAGGCCCATGTTTTAATCTAAGTATGGAGTGGAAACAGTTGATTAAGTCTTGCTTCACGATCCTCATACACCAGGGATCCGGGCTCAGGCTTGACACCAAAGCTCAAATAGAACTTCCCAGCTTTCAGCTATCCTTTCTAGAATAATGCAGAGAAAAAGGAAACTGAGAAACTAGTCTTCACCTCTTTAAGGTTCTCTGTCCTTTTATCTATATGCTTCACATTCTTAACTCCATCAGCTCCAAAGCTATGTTCATAATAAGCTTCTAATCTCCCTATCTGGGTCTGGCATTCCACTGAAGTGAACAATTTCCTATTGCTCTCCTGGCTACTGTCTCCCTTTAGAGAAGAAAACATTGATGGTAGGACAGACATCTTGTATGTGTCTAGTATTTTAGGGAACTTTGCATTTGCTTTGCCTCAGTGTCATCTTCTACAAAATGAGTCAGTGGGTTCTTCAAGTCCTAACCTTGAAGATGGGGGAAGTTGGTGCCTGGACTGCTGCAACCTGAATGCCTGACCTGAAGCCTGTTTCTAGCACCTACTACTGTTGTGACCTTGTCCAGCGCCTTATCTTTAAAAGCTTCAGTTTTCTCATCTGTGGTATGCATGTGTGACGCTCATGTCCAACTCTTTGTGACCCCACAGACTGTAGCCCACCAGGTTCCACTAGCCATGGAATTCTCCAGGCAAGAATACTAGAGTGGGTTGCCATGTCCTTCTCCAGGGAATCTTTCTGACCCAGGGATCAAAACCGGCAAATGGATTCTTTTCCCCTTAGCCACCTGGGAACCCCCATCTGTGGTACACCCCAGGACCATAACCCACCAGGCTCTTCTGTCAATGGGATTCTCCAGGCAAGAATACTGGAGTGAGTTGCCATTTCCTCCTCCAGGGGATCTTCCTGACCCAGGGATCGAACCCACATCCCTTATGTCTCCTGCATTGCAGGTGAGTTCTTTACCACTAGTGCCACTGGGAAGCCCTCCCATCTGTGCTATGAACCTCATAATAATTCCTTGTTCAGAGTGTTGTTATGAAAATTAAATTACACATTACTAGAAAAGTATCTGGCACATACTAAACGCTCAGTAGCTGTTGTTATTTTAAACTACCTGGTTATTAAGGCTAATCATAATTTCTCATCTGAACTACCTGGTCTAGGAGCAATGTCCACATTCATATATAATTATAGTAAACTTGGGAAAAGTCTGAGGTCAAACATTTTATACTGTCACTCATACTTTCCTTGGAGAAGGCAATGGCACCCCACTCCAGTACTCTTACCTGGAAAATGCATGGACCGAGGAGCCTGGTAGGCTGCAGTCCATGGGGTCGCTAAGAGTCAGACATGACTGAGTGACTTCACTTTCAGTTTTCACTTTCATGCACTGGAGAAGGAAATGGCAACCCACTCCAGTGTTCTTGCCTGGAGAATCCCAGAGACGGGAGTAGCAGCAGTGGCAGCATACTTTCCTGATGATGTAGGTTGGTATAGAGAATGGATTGTTGCAAAGTTAATTGAAGGATTAGCACACAAATGAAACTGCTTTTTTTTTTTGGGTAAAAACATGCCATTGCTAGGAGATTCTGTAACACTGGTGTGAACTGTGATTGTGTGTTTGTGTGCATACTGGTGGTCTAATTGTAAGGAAATGAAGAGAGTGATCTGCTTTTGAAAGTCACACTATTACATTTCTGTTTGAATACATTCATCAACATCCCACCTCAACACTTTTTTGGGGGAAATAAGTTCAAGTGCAGGGTTAACTTGTTTGGCCTCCTTACTGATAAAGAAAGCATGATTAATTTTTGTGCTTACAAGGAGAGAAGTGCAGAAAGTTTTTCCTTACCTTTGTTATCCCTGTGACATCTACTGACCTACACCTAGCAATTCTCTGAAACAAAAATATGTAGAAGAAAATAGCAATGAGCACACAGACATGAGGGAAAAGGTACAGGGAGACAGATTGGGTGGGAAGTGCATTTTACAAAATATGAAATGGCGTGTTTTATTTATTTTATTTTTACAACAACAACAAAAACGGCATTACTTAGAGGAGCTATAATTTGAGATTGCTCCGGGAGCCAAGTAAGACAGAATCATCAGAAGATCTTCAGGTCTTGTCTTCTTTTAACCAAACTTCTTGTTTTGTCTTCACCAGGAAAAGATGCTACTCATTATTGAATGTGTAGTGTATGCTGGGTATAATTCTAAACACGTCACCTGCATCATAATTTAACTTTTTTCTTACAATAATTCTAACAATCCTTTGCTGTTGGCATTCAGTTCCTGTTTTACAGATAAGGTTTAGAAAATTCACAGAATTTTCACAGAGCTGATAAATTGAAGATTCAAAGTTTGTACACATTTCTGCCTGGCTCTGAAGCTTGTAATCTTAACTGTTGAGGATGATGCCCATGGAATGGGTGATGGTTAATTTTACGTGTCAGCTTGACAAGGCTGCAGTACTCAGATATTTGGTCAAACATTTTTGTAGCTCTTCTATGAAGATGTTTCTGTATTTTGAGATGAGATGAACATTTGATTCAGTAGATACTGAGTAAAGCAGATTGCCTTCCATAAAGTAAGTGGGGCTCATTCAGTCAGTTCAAGGCCTTAATAGACAGGCTCTGACTTGAACTGCAACTTGGCTTTCCCTGGCTCTCCAGCTTGCTGGCCCACCTGCAGAGTTCAGTTTTGTAGCTTCCATAATCACATGAGCCAATTCTTTAAAATAAAACCTCTCTGTTCGTACACATTCTATTGGTTCTGTTTCTCTGGAGAACCCTGACTAACGTAGGATGCTTCCTCTCTTTGTTTGGGTGAGCTGGCTGAGAGATGAGCCAGGGTATGTTTGCCTGGTGCGTCTTTGTAGGTCAGGGGACCCAGGCGGACAGGAAGAGGCTCCATGAGCTTTCTCAAGGTGTTGGCACAGTGGCTAAGAGCAAATGAATCTCATTTTCTCCAGTGCATGACAATACTTCTTATTCCCTGGTTTACTGGCATAAAATGGGCTCCACTACTTATTTAGTATTTAATAAATCCATTCCAGTTTATCTTGGGAATATATTGAGAAATTAGTCCACAGTTAGTACATATGTAAGATAAATACAAACATATATGATCTCTCTGTGTAAAATATATACACACACATATATATGCTAAGTACCATGATAGGTCTTCTATATCCCAAAATATGTTATTTTTTTCCTTTCAAAAACAACTCTAAGAAACAAATTTGGTGATCTTTTTCAGATGAGTATACTAAGACTCAATGGTAATTAATAACTTGCATTGGGTAAGTGGAGGAGCTGGTTTTTAACTCAGATTTGTTCTGATTTCTAACCATATCTTTTAAACAAATATAATAAACACCTCTTTTACACATTATGTGCCTCTGAAAGTAAGTACAACAATCTAAAGTATGAAAAATGAATAGATCTTAGTTTATTTTCAGAGCTTAAAGTAAATATGATATTCCTAAATAAGTCCCTGCTATTAGAATAATCTTTGGTGACTTACTTTTCTTAAACAGTTGACCTGATTTAGTACATTAGCTATCTAATGCTATTTTAGCAATGATCTTATGTCTATTAAATCATACTGGATTTATAAAGGTTGCAGTTCATAATGTTATTATTTTTATTTATTAACTTTCAGGGGGATATGAAAAAACAACTCAGCTATACAAAAATCAATTCCAAACCTAAAATGTTTGATGAGTGAAAAAGTATCCCTCCGTTGGAAAATCAAAAATGGTTTTTCATTTATCAGTTGATCTACCTATTTCCAAAAGGGATGTTACTAAAAGTGAAGTATGATGGCTTTTTTGTGTGTGAGATTAATTTATGAAAGTGAAGGATTATCTGGTTTGCATAATATCCATTTTATTTGTTCTGTGTCCCAGCACAAATGATCTTTGAGGCTCTGGAATTTAGTTTAGTCAGTCCATGGTTCACTGACAAAGTTAAAACTAGTGAAGAAACAGAAGCAAAATATAGAACACTTTGTAAGGACTCCTTGATACCTTCCAAATCATGAGAGTATATTTTTATAAGCTGTGTTTCATGTGCCATTTTGTGAGAAAACCAATGCTAGCCTCAGAAGCATCTACCAACATAAATGAGACCATCGTGTTTGAAAATGTATGGCTTAACACAGTATCGGAGAAGGCTATGGCACCTCACTCCAGTGTTTTTGCCTGGAGAATCCCAGGGACGAGGGAGCCTGGTGGGCTGCTGACTATGGGGTCACACAGAGTCGGACACGACTGAAGCGACTTAGCAGCAGCAGCAGCAGCAACAACACAGTATAGTCACTAATATTTAACTCCAACTCTGGAAGACAATATTATCTCTCTATCCTATGAAATTAGTATGGCTGACCAAACTAAGTCTGAAAAAATCAGATGAGGTTTAAAAAAGTCAGACTGTGGTGGGCAGACAACTTTAGTACAAGTCTAAAATAGAATCAAGAACATTGGAGCTGTTCTACTTCTGAACATGGAGATATTTTGCCAAGACATGTTTCATCATCGCTATAATGAGTGCATTAGAAACTGGGGAAAGTGTTGGAAGGTGCCCCAGTGAGGTGGCTGACAAGGTGGATTCTTCTCTGTGACACTTACCCCGGGTAACTGGGGTACTATCAAATTTAGCTCATAAGTGATTCAAAGAAGTTTGAACAGAGGAAATACTCCCAACCAGAGAAAACAGCATAAGTTTTAGTACAGTCTTGGTTTATTTCCAATAAGTCTTGACTTCTTTTTCCATCCTCCTCTCCCCTCCAGAGCTAAAAAAGTTCAGTTCAAAATAAAGAGCTCACTATGAGCACCTACATTGATCCAATTATCTGCTAACTGTTTCAGCCTAGTTAATTCAATGGCTAAGGTTCAAAAACATGGAGTTGAGTTAAACATAATGGCAACTTTATATTCACAACATTTTGTAAGCTCAGAGAAACAACTGGATCAAAATGTTTTAATTCATTTAAAGTTTAAGTGGATTTTAATATTGCAGATGTTCTTTGTAATTCTCGGCAAGTTTATTTGAATGGTTAAAAGTGACTAGAGGAGAGTTTTTGGAAGAAGAATGTGCTTAAGTGATACCAAATGATTAAGCCGGTTGAGTTACCAGTTGGCGTGTGGCACAGGCTTTGGAGCTTTCTGGGGGAAATAAGCCTGGCCCACATTTGGTGGATTTCTGCAGAATTTACCCGCATCTTCTTTCTGCTAAAAAATAAGACGACTATTGGAAAAAATGAAAAAAGACATATCCTCTTCGCTACATCATTCAAAGAATAAAATGAATGTGATTGTAAGGCAACAGGATGTGGGTGTCTGACTCACAATGCAAGCAGGCCGCATGATGCGATGCTGACATCAGCAGCTGCGGGGACGTTTTCTTGGGTTTCACACCAGCAGCAGCTGAGCCCGCTCCCTCGAGTCGCACCGCATATTGCATCCTGCACGTCTCTGGGGCTCCGCGTCGCTCTCAGGGCCCTGCTGTCCACAGTGTCTTAGGGCAAAGCTGACATTGCCCAACACCCCTCCCTCTCTCCCTCTGTGACCTGCCTCTTTCGCTATGCCTTTTCACAGCGGTCCTGCTCCAGCCTGCCCGGAAGAGCAGCAGATGGTGGGGAGAGCGGAACTCACCAGCCATCTATTACACCTGAGAGATAAGAGTAGCCTTTTTTTCCCTTTCTTGTTCCAACCTGTTTCATATGATGGAACGATGTTTCTCCCTAAAGCACAGATGAGGCTGGGAGATGGACTATGTGCTGGCTTCCATCCTGCGGAATTCCATCTCGCACTCCGTGAGACCTCCGCAGTGCAGATTCAGTTCTTTAGGTGACACAGGTCATGTTCTGCCTCTTATAATTACTGTTTGTGTGCAAACCTTATGTCTCCTCCTTGAAACAAGGAACATGACCCCCTAATCTTTTTATTGTCCATGGCAGCTATAAGAGGTCCTCCAAATAAATATTTGTTAAACTAAAAAAACTTTAGAAGCATTTGAATGGGAAATAATAGGTGCATTAACCCAACAACAATGTACTGAACGGATTCTATGTTCTAAGCACTGTCCTAGTTCTAAGTGTCATTAATGTGAATAATGTAAGCGCTTGGTCTCAGTTAAATCACATATGAGAGAGAGAGAAAGAGAGAAACAGAGGGGGATAGGGGAGCGAGGGAAGGAGGGAGGAGACACAGAAAGAGAGAGAGAGAGAGCTCACAAGGGGTGGTGGAGTACAGAATAGAAAGGAATGAAGTCTGCCCGGGACAATCGGTCAAGGCTTCCAGGAAAGGACTAGTTGATCCGGGTGCTGAAGGGTGGGTGATGTTCAACAAGAATAAAGAGGCAAAGTGTGCATTCCTTGCAAAACCACAGTCAATAAGAAACTGAGGCAAAGCTCAGAGTGACTGAAGCATTGAGAAGAGTAGGAAAGGAAGGGAGAGAGAGGAGGGGATATTTATTTCCTATCGCTGCATCACAAATAACCCCCAACTTAGTGACTTAAAACAGCACATGTTTATTGTCTCAAGGTTTCTGTGGGTTAAACTGAGTTCTCTGCTCAGGGTCTTGCTGCTGCTGCTGCTAAGTCGCTTCAGTCGTGTCCGACTCTGTGTGACCCCATAGATGGCAGCCCACCAGGCTCCCCTGTCCCTGGGGTTCTCCAGGCAAGAACACTGGAGTGAGTTGCCATTTCCTTCTCCAATGCATGAAAGTGAAAAGTGAAAGTGAATCACTCAGTTGTGTGGGACTGTTAGCGACCCCATGGACTGCAGCCTACCAGACTCCTCCATCCATGGGATTTTCCAGGCAAAAGTACTGGAGTGGGGTGCCATTGCCTTCTCCAGAGAGGGGATCAGGGTCTCACCAGGCTGAAATTGCCAAGTTACCTGGGTCTATGATCTCTTCTGAGGCTGTTTCCAGTTTGGGGCTATTGCAAATAAAAGCTGCTATGTACATTCTTAAATATGTCCATCTTGATGTGTACATATAGTTTTCTTGGATAAACATACAGAAGTGAGATTGCTGAGTCAAAGGGCAAGTGTATATTTAAATTTGCTAGAAACTGCCAAACTTCTTCCAAAGTGCTCAGAGCATTTTATGGTCTCATCAGCAATTTATGAGTTACAGTTGCACTCCATCCTTTCCAACACTTGGTGTTGCCAGCCTTAATTTCAGCCATTCTGATGAGTGTGTACTGGCGACTCACTCTGGGTTTCATTTGTATTTCCTGGATGACTAATGACATTGGGTGATAATATTTAGAAGAACATTGCTTAAGTGAACAGGCTGAACTGACCCTGGTTCAAATCCTTGCTCTACTCTTCCCTGGCAAGATTCTTATTTTATTTTTTAAGTTGAAATAGAGTTGATTTACAGTGTTGTGTTTGTTTCTGGTGTACAGCAAAGAGGTTCAGTTATACACACACACATAGTTCATATTCTTTTCCATTATAGATTATTAACAATACTGAATATAGTTCCCTGGGCTGTGCAGTCAGACCTTGTTGCTTATGTGTTTTACATATAGTACCTTGTACCTGCTAATCTCAAACTTCTGGTTTTATCCATCCCTACCTCACTCATCTTTGGTAACCATACATTTGTTTTCTATGTCTGTGAGTCTTTTTCTGTTTTGTAAATAAATTCATTTGCATTATATTTCAGATTCCACATATAAGTGATATAATATGATATTTGTCTTTGTCTGATTTACTTCACTTAGTATGATAATATCTAGGTCCACCCATATTAAAATAGCATTTCATTATTTTATATGGCTGAGTATTCCATTGTATATATATGTATCATATTTTCTTTATCCAGTCTTATGTCAATGGATGTTTAAGTTGTTCCCTATGTCTTGGCTGTTGTAAATAGTGCTGCTATGAACACTGGGGTGCATGCATCTTTTCAAATTAGAGTTTTCTCTGGATAAATGTGCCTGGCAAGATTCTTGACTTCTTTGCAAAAGAAATAAAATGATAGTATCTTCTTCATGGAGTTGTTGGATAGATTAAGTGAGATAATACCCACAGAGTTCCTAGCAAACTACATGGCCCAATTAAAAGTAGTTTTACTATTCATAAAGACTATTTAATGAACTAGGCTCACTGACACACAACTAGTCAAGTAGGTGATTTACCATTATTTTTAAGTGAAGGGAATTAAGGGAGGGAATTGCTTGTATACACGAAGGCTGAAATTTCAAATACTCCTTTCTCATCTCAACAGATGGCATAACCCAGCCCCTCCCCATACCAGAACATTCTGGACTCATCCAGCTTTATTACATGTCTCAGCCCACTTCTCCATGATGAACAGATGTGGACTGCAGGGCTATAGCTCCCTTTATATATTTACCCTAATGTTTTCTGCAGAAACACGCTGCTGGCGCCATGCATTGCTCTCCTTTCTCTTCTCCATCTCTACTTCCCTCTTTTCATTACCTTCAACATGCACAAAGATTTTTAAAACTGAGGGAAAGGAAAGCAAACATGATTCTTGGTGGTATCTATTTTGGAGGTGGGAGTGAGGGAGGTGTAACCTTTTGGGGGGGAAAAAAAAAGGAAGAAAGATGAGCTCTTTTTTCCAAATGTCTACTTGGTTAAATTCACTGACATTTCCATAGGGGTGACATACATCTCCCTGCCTCCACTCCTCAACAGAATGTGGGATGTATCAAACCACCCAGGATCTTGGAAGAGGGAATGAATAATTTAAAAAATCTCCCTGATGATTTTGATGTCCTCCTGTTCCCACCTCTTCTGTCTTACGAGACCCACCTGTAACTAGAAGAGAGGAGGTGAAGGACAGAGCCAGAAACTGTCCAAAAATGTGGAAAGAGGCTTGAAAGCAAGTGGCCAGTGGAACGGGAGCAAAGCCAGGCATAGGAAGCTCCTGTGATTTAAAGGCAGTAGGACTATCAACATGATGAAATGCTCCAGAGAAGTGAAACAGGCTGAGGAACAAAAAAAGCTCACTAGAGCTGGAGGTCGGGCATAGGCGCTGCTTCTCAAAGGTCCTTCTGTGCATATTGTTGGGGGCAAATGGAAGGGAGGAAAGCTGAATTTTATTGGATTAAAGAGTAAGAGGAAGGTAAGTAAATGCCTATTTCTCCTTCAAGAAATGATTGAAAAAATGGGAGGTGAGAAGAGAAAAAAAAAGACTATATATAAAAAAAAAAGCTGACATAATTGTGGGCAAGAACTAAAAAAGAGCCCCCAAAAGATGTCCTTTTCGTTACAGGGGACTGGAAGGCAAAAGTAGGAAGTCAAGAAACACCCGCAGTAACATAAAATTTGGCCTTGGAAGGTGGAATGAAGCAGGGAAAAGACTAATAGAGTTTTGCCAAGAAAATGAACTGGTCATAGCAAATACCCTCTTCCAACAACATAAGAGAAGACTCTACAAATGGACATTAGCAGATGGTCAACACCGAAATCAGACTGATTATATTCTTTGCAGCCAAAGATGGAGAAGCTCTATACAGTCAACAAAAACAAGACCAGGAGCTGACTGTGGCTCAGATCATGAACTCCTTATTACCAAATTCAGACTTAAATTGAAGAAAGTAGGGAAAACCACTAGACCATTCACGTATGACCTAAATCAAATCCCTTATGATTATACAGTGGAAGTGAGAAATAGACTTAAGGGCCTAGATCTGATAGATACAGTGCCTGATGAACTATGGAATGAGGTTCGTGACATTGTACAGGAGACAGGGATCAAGACCATCCCCATGGCAAAGAAATGCAAAAAAGCAAAATGGCTGTCTGGGGAGGCCTTACAAATACTATGAAAAGAAGAGAGGTGAAAAGCAAAGGAGAAAATGAAAGATATAAGCATCTGAATGCAGAGTTCCAAAGAATAGCAAGAATAAAAAAGAAAGCCTTCTTCAGCGATCAATGCAAAGAAATAGAGGAAAACAACATATTACCAAATTCAGACTTAAATTGAAGAAAGTAGGGAAAACTGCTAGACCATTCATGTATGATCTAAATCAAATCCCTTATGATTATACAGTGGAAGTGAGAAATAGATTTAAGGGATTTAAAGTGTTGCACTCAATATGCCAGCAAATTTGGAAAACTCAGCAGTGGCCACAGGACTGGAAAAGGTCAGTTTTCATTCCAATCCCAAAGAAAGGCAATGTCAAAGAATGCTCAAACTACCGCATAATTGCACTCATCTCACACACTAGTAAAGTAATGCTCAAAATTCAGGATTCAGCAATACATAAACCATGAACTTCCTGATGTTCAAGCTGGTTTTAGAAAAGGCAGAGGAACCAGAGGTCAAATTGCCAATATCCACTGGTTCATGGAAAAAGCAAGAGTTCCAGAAAAACATCTATTTCTGCTTTATTGACTATGCCAAAGCCTTTGACTGTGTGGATCACAATCAACTGTGGAAAATTCTAAAAGAGATGGGAATACCAGACCACCTGACCTGCCTCTTGAGAAATCTGTATGCAGTTCAGGAAGCAACAGTTAGAACTGGACATGGAACAACAGACTGGTTCCAAATAGGAAAAGGAGTGCATCAAGTTTACTGTTTTATTAGAAATAAACACAGAAATATAGTTAGGGAGTTTGAGACTCCCTATACTTAGGGAGTACACACTGCTATACTTAAAATGGGTAACAAACAAGGACCTACTGTGTAGCACCGGGAACTCTGACCAATGTTACGTGGCAGCCTGGATGGGAGAGGAGTTTGGGGGAGAGTGGATACATGTATGTACATGGCTGAGGGCCTTTGCTGTTCACCTGAAACTACCACAATATTGTTAATCAGCTGTACTTTAATACAAAATAAAAAATTAGAAAATAAAACAAAATCGAGAAATATATTTTAACTTCAGTATATATATATATTTTTTCACCTGAAGCTGGTTATATTAATTCTTGTCATATGGAGTCTATATAAGTTTAAACTAAAGTATATAAAGTATAAAAATAGTACCTGATACAATATGATGGATAAAGTTGGAGCTGCCCCATAACCATGATTACATTGTATTCTTCTTGGGATTCTCAGGGCCAGGAGCAGAACTGGCCCTCAGAAATGCTGACAAGATATCAGCATCTGACACTGTTGCCAACTTTCTTTTAAAATAGACTCTCTTATCTTGGATTTCCTGACACAGTTCTCATCCGTGTTCCTTTATCTTTCTCGCTGCTCTTCTTCCCCTATGTTTGTTGGAGGTCCTCATATATGAAGGGAAGGGAAACCTTTTCCCCTGCCCTCTTAGATTTAGTCTCAGAGGCGTGCAAGTTAAATGGACAGAGGCAGATTCCCAGGAGAAAAGGCATAACATTTTATTCTTAATTTTACATGCCTGGGGGCCCCATGGAAAAGAAGAGAAAACCCAAAGAAGCAGACTTGGGGACTTATATATAATTTTAACAAAGGACGATAAACGGTGGAAGGGTGACTAGGAAACATATGATAAATAGGGTTGTTTCTTAAGGTTTGTTATGTAAACTCAAAGACGTTCTTCAAGTGAGTCTTGGAGAAATTGCAGTCGAAAATTTTGACCTTTGATATTTCACTGCGGTTTTAATTACCACGCATTTGCTAAGGATTTTGAAATCTATGTCCCAATCCTAGACCACCGTGTTCTTGGACTTATCATCTATTTAGCCATCAGTTTCTTTGGCAGTTCCCTTTGGAAGTTTTCAGGCAACATGTTCAAAAGAGAATTTTTCATATTCCTCTACTGTATCTTAAAGAAAGGAACATCTACTCAAACACTCAAACCTCAAGACAGCCTTTTCCGCCCACTTCACTTCCTCAGCTCCAGCTCCAGAATTTGTATGCTATCTCTTGAAACTTTACACTTCTCTCTAACCTCATTGCTACACTCCCTGGTGTAAGCTTCAGTTATCTTTTATCTGGATTTCTATAACAGGCTTTTAACTAATCTGTATTCACAGTGGATAGTAATAAAGGCTGACTTTAGGATTCAAAAACCTTTGCTTGTCAACACTTTGCTTAGCCTCAGCTTCCTCTTCTATGAGATGAGGATAAAATAGTACTTCCCTCAAAGGGTTTTCAGGAGGGTTACACAAGGTAACCTTGTGTAAAGCTGTTTGTACAGTTGGGCACATAGGAAGCTCCCAGTAAGGCTCAATTGTGTGATGATCCATTGAGACCCTCTTCAACGCATCAGCCACCCAACATTAGTGTTTAAGGCAAATCAGATCACATTTCTATTAGAACCCTGAAGTGGCTTTATGACATCTATAGAATATTGACCTTTATAGAGGCAGTGTGACTATGATGTGTCTAGTCATAGTCTAAAGTCCCAATGCCATCTTTCACAATCCTTCCTTTTTTTTTTTTAATAAACTTTTTCATTGTGGACAATTTGAAACATACACAAAAGTGGAAAGAATAGTGTAATAAATCCCCGTGAATCCATTGACCATTTAGCTTCAGGAATTATTAACACATGGCTTGTCTCATCTCATCTATATCAGTATCTTGTCCTCTCTCATTTTTTTTAATACAGTAGGTCCTTATTGGCTGTTTATTTTAAGTATAGCCGTCTGTACCCTTCCTTTTTTATTTTTTTCTCCCAGCAGTTTTGGATTTCTTCCATTACATAAATGCACCAACCTTTCCTTTGTATCCAGGCTTGCACACTTACACAATTCTTTCTTGTCTGGCTTATAGTTCTGCTACTTGCTACCTCCCAAATTCCTCACCCTTGTATTGTTAAAAGAATCACACTCTTCTATTTTTTATTCTTCTATCAGATTTTGCGGAAAAGTTTTAAAATAATTTCCTTGGAGTGGATTCTGTTGCTTGAATTCAGTTTTCCTTTTTGTGGCGTTTATCCCAAGTGCAATTTCTTTTTTCCGCATTATTCCTGTGCTCTGCTTTGATGACCGGGAGTGTGTCTGTCTTTTTCATGACTGTATCTCAGTACATAGTGTGTTGAAGATATGCAATAATATTCACTATGTAAATGAATATTATAACCAAATTATTGATAACATTCTGTTTCTCCTTTGATTATCCTTCTCTCTTAAATTTAATTCAGATTTTTTCTAGAGTCTCACTTTGGTTATTAGATTTGTGTTAGTAGTCTGTGACATGTTATGGAAAAGCCCAAACAAACTTTTTGGCAACCGAATATTAAGTAAGAATGACTGAAGAACGTTCTAAGAATCTTAAGATTTCTCTCAGAGAAAGGTCTATGTCTGCAAAGTTTCCTTAGAAAGTAAATTCCCAGATACACTTTTTCTGTTCAACAAATAAAATTACTCTCTCAATAAAATTGAGGGTTCTTGATTATAAAAGGATTTCTTAATCATGTACAATATGTTGCTATTCTATTTAATACGACAAAACTGATTTTAGGCCTATTTTTACCCTCTAAAAAAGATACTGTGTTTTATTTGGACAGGACTAAATGTTTTATAAAATGTGTTTTACTTATGGTTTAACTTTTTTCTAGTTTATAGAGTTGATCAGTTTTGTAAACTAATGCAAAATCTGAAGTCGCTTGTAATGAATGTATCAGGAACCTTTAACTTGTTTTATGTCTATTTATTGCTGTTTTCTAATAGAAAAGAGAATCTTTAGCTTTTTCTTCCTCCAGATTTATAGTAGGCCAACTGATTTGTCCACAGCTGTACCTTTCATCATTCTTTCTACTTACTCCACCTTTTTTAAATCCCCTCATTTGTTCCACACACTGAAATAAGTGAGAGAGTAACTCCTTAAAACCCACCCTTTTAATTAGTTATGTTCTCTTAAAGCTCCAGTTAGGACTCTGAACTCCCAGGCCAGCACCCACAGTGCCTCCAAGATTTATAACCCGGGGTAATAGCTATAAATAGCCCATTTCTATCTGCACTTAAGTTTCAAAAAAAAAAAAAAAGTGTTTTTGTAGATAAGATCAGAAGTAAGGTTTGGTGGAATGTAATTCTGGTGGGACTGCTAACCTGCTGCTAGATGGAAAATACTATGAGAAAAGAAAATTTGAGCCCTCGGTCTCCATTTCTACATTGTCGTAAATCTTGAAGCGTATGGCTCTCACATCATATATTTCACACAGTCCCTCTGAGCCTCAGGTATTAGCTCTTCTCCCAGAATATGCATAGCTAATAATGATTTACTTGCTGTCTTGACTGTCTAATACATGCCATGGGCTATATTCCCTCTAATTTTCTAACTCTGTATCTTTTTAAATGAAGAAACTGCATCTCATTGTGGTTAATTAATGTGCCCCGATTCCCCTGTACCCTAATGTGGGATCTGGTGTTCAAACCCAGACCTTCCTGATTCTGTAGAGTCTGTTCACTTTTCAGGGTGCCTCAATGCTTATCATATGCAGAGCAAGCTACCTCTGTCTCCAAGCGGTTGCTTTCAGAAATGATCCTTCCACCATTTTCATATCTGTTGCCGCTCTCTGCACCTCCCCCTCACCAGCTAGCCTTCTTAGGCTCCTCCTTGGTCACTTTTCTCCACTACTCACTTGTCCACAGAAATCTCACCAATAAAAGTCTGTTCTTTTGACTTTACAAGTGACTTAAAACTATATAATTTCCATGGGAGGTTCACACTTCTTGCCACTATCTGGTTTGAAGTGTATGTTTTCAGTCAATAGCTTTCCTTCCATCCATAGGCTGAGGTCAGCTTTCCTGAATGCATGTAAGTTTTATAATGGGATGAGTAGGAAAGGAAAGATGGGTGGAGGTGACTGTTAAGATATTCATCAAGTTCAGTTTCAGGGTAGAGCCCTTTCTAGGAAGAGCAGCTCTGAAACAAATGCTATTGTATTGGGACTGCCGGAAGTTGGCACAGCCTGCACCTCCAGAGCAGGTAACATGAGGGGTAAGGCACAGGGCAGGTCTCAGTCTTGGAGTGAAAATTCACAGTGTTAGTCGCTCTTTTGTGTCTGACCCTGCAAGCCCATGGCCTGTGGCCCATCGGGCTCATCTATCCGTGGGATTCTCCAGGCTTGAATACTGGAGTAGTTTGCCATTTTCTTCTCCAGGGGATCTTCCCAACTTAGGGATAGAACCCAGGTCTGCCATATTGCAGGCAGATTCTTTACCATTTCAGCCACCAGAAAAGCCTCCGACTTGGAGAGGTTTTCCATTTCGGGTAAGGGCGATCCATGAACCCTGGAAACGTGGCACCGCTTCCCCATTCTTGCCCACTAGATTTTCCAGCCAAGGGGCTTCCATCTGTGCATGCTTGGTTTTTGTTCTTTCTAAATCATTTATATGCCTTGATGAGAAGTTACTACGTTGCACACTACCCACGTAGCAGGCTTAAGAATTGTCTTGTAAGCATCTTGGTTTGTTATTGTTGTTTAGGGACTAAGTCGTGTTCGACTCTTTTGTGACCCTGTGGTGACTCTCATCAAAGAAAAATACAAGACACAGAGCTGGGCTCAGGCAAATTAGACATTTGTCTCTCTCTGTTTCTCCCTTTCTAGAGCCACACAGGCTCTTGTCCAGCTTCTCTAAGGGTGTCTGCTATAATCTGTGGTCTCTGGAGACTGCTCTCTGTAAATACTTCCAGAATTTCTATGCACGAAGGGTTAGGGGCAACCATCTGTGGTGGTTGTAGAAGGATTGTCAGGTGTCTGGGCAGAGGCTGCAAGCAGGCTATTTTAAATTAGATAGCGTAAGGCTTCTCTGGTGGCTCAGTGGTAAAGAATTTGTCTGCCAATTCAGGAGACATAGGTTCGATCCCTGGTCCAGAAAGATCCCTGGTCTGGGAAGGTTCCACATGCTCTGGAACAACTAAGTCCATGCACCACAACTATTGAGGCTGTGCACTCTAGAACTTGTGCCCTGCAATGAAAGAAGCCACCACAATGCTAAGTCCACACACACACCACAACTAGAGTAGCCTCCACTCACTGCAACTAGAGAAAACCCGCGCAGCAGTGCAGCAACAAAGACAGACAGCCAAAAATAAATAAATAAAATTATTACAAAAGTAAATGAGATACTATATTAATTTCGGATAGGATGACGTGGGGAGGTGGTTAAAACACGCAGAGGTTCACTCTTATGCACCCCCATCCCCCAGCCTGCCTGTGAGTATCCCGGCAGATGGTGCCATGTGACTTTCAGTGTCCTGATTCCAAGTTCCTATGCCAGGGAGTATAGTTACCCCGGCCTCTGCTTTCACTGGGTAAAAAGCATCAGTCCTCAACCTGTTGGTAATAATTCCCTCCTCCTCCTGCCTGTGTTTCAGTCCCAGTCAAAGATATTGCAAGTGAACAGCTTTCCATACGAGAGAAAACTTGAGGCCTGTACCATCCCAGATGTTATCTATCACCTTGGTATTTCTTCCTTCTACATGTGAAAGACAAAGCATGTATCCTGACTTCACATGAGAAGGAAAACAAAAGCACCCCGTTGGTAAAAGCCTTCCTCAAATCCCCCAAACCAGACATCCCTTATTTCCTTTGCTTAAGCTCATTTCCTGACAGCCAGCCTTCTGCCTTTCTGAACTCTTCTATGTCATTTACTTAAAAACAAGCAGTTCTGTGAACCTCCTCTTTACTTGCTGACATCATCTCTGGAAAGCAGTTTGTTAGAGTTTTCATCTGTGTAAATGCTTTGATGTGATTAAAGTTAATACACACGTACACACCTCTATAATTTCAAGAGTAACTTCATTACTACTTTAAAAAGCCTGGAAATAGAATTCTCTGAAACATTGTCTATACCTTTTGATTTTCAGGTTTTATGCTTAAACAACAACAAAAAATTAAACTGCACACTTACTGGTAGGAAACTCTTTTGTTTCCTCTGTAGTTTCTGGGGGGAAAGCAGATTGATATATATTTTTTATTTTTAATGCATAAAAATATTTCTCTGCATAAACTAGGCTACTTATTGGTGATAAAGCTGGGAATTTTTCCATTAAGCTTTGACAGGCTTTTTCCTTTCTTTTTTTTTTTCTTCCTTTGTCATGTTTTCTATTTCAGTCATTTACCTAAACTCATTTCTTATAAGACAACGTCATGCAGAGCTAACTTTTCTGGGTTTTCTCTTATTTATTTTTCTCTAAATAAAATGAGATTCTCCTCCCGCCTTTTGTCTGCAATCTAGGCCAAACTGTGTGCTATCCTTAAAAAACAAAACCACACACACAGGCTACAGCTCTGGCTGGGTTCCAGGACTCCATTAGGTAGACAATGGGCAGCCCCAGTGACGGGCAGTGGGCTGGGAGGAAGCCTGTCTTGCCCTCTTTGGGATGTTGGGTCAACAGCAGGTTGAGTCTGGGAATGGGGTGAATTGATTGTTTTGCAAATGGTGGTGATAAATATCCAACTGGGCCTGTTCTGCCCTATGTGCATTCAAGATCAGTTACATTTGCTAGTGTGTTTTCTATAAATCCATTTTACCAGTTTACTTCTTTCCCCTCTGAGAACAGTTTAAATAAAACTATGACCAATTTTGGAATAACTACAGCCGGGCAAGAAATGACTTAATGGGAAGCTAAAAATAGATGTCTTCCTTTAGATTCTTTTTTTTAATTTGTTTATTTCCAAAAGACTTGCCAGTACATTTGGGATTAGAGTCTAAACACAAAATTGGTCAAATAAAACAATAAAAAGTTCAAGGATTAGCAGTTTTTTGCATAAAAAATTTTGCCCTTTTTGTATTTGGATTTCTGAATTCTTATAGCCTGTCAGCAGTTTTTAATCTTTGCAGGAAAGGACCATGTGCATGTGTTAGTTGCTCAGTTATGTCCGACTCTTTTTGGCCCCATAGACTGTAGCCCACCAGGCTTCTCTGTCCATGGAATTCTCCAGACAAAAATACGGAAGTGGGTAGCCTTTCCCTTCTTCAAAGGATCTTCCTGACCCAGGGACTGAACCTGGGTCTACCTGAATTGCAGGTGGATTCGTCTGAGCCAGGACTAATATATAATAAATATACAAGTCTAAAGTTGTATTTTTGAGAGGGTATTTTAATTTTAAAAACAACTAACGCATATGTAACTCAGTTTACCATGTGTCATTTCTGTTATTCCTTCAAACAACCCCCAGATTTCCCAGATTATGTAATCCATGAAGGTAGGGATCTTGGATTACTAATCCTAGTAGCCACAGATCACTGGAGAAGTCTGAATTCCCAGCCAAGATACAAAATCCTCTCAGAGAGTGAGGGGGGAGGAAATAACCTACTTGTTGAAATACAGCACGGGAGGCTGTGCTGGTGCTTTAAATGCATAATGTGATTTCATAACAGTGCTGCTCCCCTACCCCAGAGTTAGACATTTTCATCCCATTTTACAAATGAGTAAACTGAGTCTCAATGAAGAACTACGCATTCTTCTCAAACATGCTTTTTTTCATTTTCACCTAAGCCACAGCACCACAAAAATTATATGCTTTAAAGTTGCACAGCTTCTAATTGACAGACCTAGGACATCCATCCCACATGTAATGTCTCCAAGTACAGCCTTCTTCCCACCCAAGGTCACCTGTTTACTGTTTTTTTTTTTTTTTTTTAAACCTGCCTTTTGTAAACACTGAAAGATAGGGAGATGGCATTAGACAGGGCTGGAATAGACAGAGTTTAGGTGTTGCCTTGGGATATTTGGTGAGGGTCTGGAGGGAAGACTCACATCCCTTCCTGCAAGGTTAGGAAGGGCAGGTGAACAGTATAAAGTCCCAGATCGGCACAGCAAGGTGGATCCAGATCCTATCTTTTAGGATCATCCTGTTTTTGTTCATGCCTTTCCTACTGCCCCTGGGGATGTCCCAGGTGGCGCTAGTGGTAAAGAACCCACCTGCCAATGCAGGAGACACGAGAGAGAGGCGGGTTTTGATCCCTGGGTTGGAAGGACCCCTGGAGGAGGGCTTGGCAACCCACTCCAGCATTCTTGCCTGGAGAATCTCATGGACAGAGGAGCCTGGCAGGCTGCAGTCTGGGGGGTCACAAAGAGTTGGTCACGACTGAAGCGACTTAGCACGCACTACTGCCTTTCCCTACCGGGGAAGTGCTCATTGTTTGAGATTTACTATTTTGCACCCTCCTCCTCTCTCTTCTTCTTACCATTAAAGTGTCCATCCCAAACTTTTACAGAAAATTAGGACCTGCTGGCTTGATTGTAAAGAATAAGGGTGAGCATCTGCAAGAAAGATTGAAAGTCTCGGGCATCAACAACCTTGTTAACTTGGGTATACTGAGTTTCAATATAAAGATGTCCTGGTAACTTTGCAGAAACATCCGTTCTATGTTGTTTCTATCATGTGAACATGAGTCAGGCAAGGGGGAAGGCAGCGCTGATACGTCAGGAGGTAAGCACTGAGCGAGGGATAAAGGCAGACTGCGTTTTCTGTGGGGCTTCCCTGGTGGCTCAGCTGGTAAAGAATCTGCCGCAATGCAGGAGACCTGGGTTTGATCCCTGGGTTGGGAAGAACTCCTTGAGGAGGGCATGTCAACCCACTCCAATATTCTTGCCCGGGGAATCCCCATGGACAGAGGAGCCTGGCCAGCTACAGTCCATGGGGTTGCAAAGAGTTGGGCAGGACTGATCCACTAAGCATAGCACATGTTTTCTGTGCGTAAACAGGGTGACCTGAGGAAAAAAATTAACAAAATTTTAAACACAACTTTCACTAAGCTTTGAACTTAGAAGTTGGACTTGGCTGGTTAAAAGGAACAAAAAAAGAATACTCTAGTTTTCTTCTGCATAATTGTTTTTAAAGGAAATATATTGAAAAATCTCAAATTCTTAGGCTGTATGCTTTTTTTTTTTTTCCCTATTCCTTTAAAATGTTTCATTCTGGCCACAAATTTGATCTAAAATATTTGTGATTGTGGATTTTCTGTTTTGAATTTTAAGAGAAACTATCTAATACTAGTTGGATTCAGAGACTTTTTGGTTCCTTCTTTTTTAAAAAAATAAAAAATAAATAAACCTAAGAGAGTGAGTGAAAAGTAAGAGGTTCACATTTGGTCTTCACTTAGAATTTTTTTTTTTTCTTATCAAAGGATGACAGCTTCTCCAGCCACACCTAGGATGTCTCTTAAAAATATTGATAAAGCTGTCACTACAGACACATTCTTAGGTGAAGGGTGATCAACACATTACTAGTGTTAGAATTTTGCTTTTTATAGAAAAAAAGATCTTTTCTTTGAGTACAAGGTCTAGCAAAATATTCGAAAGTGAGTACACATAATAGCGTTGATAGAAACTTTTAAAAGCCGTAACACTTTTTATTGGACTTTGCCAAACTCCTCTGAGACATTGTGACTCCCACAAGAGATTAATTGGGTGGAGAAGTTTATAGACCATATTTTGGAGTAGTAAAAAATGTTATTAAAGTATGTACAGTTACTCAAAGTCAAGTCTTCTGAAGCATCTACTATTACTAGATTATAAAACAAGTACAGATTAAAAGAAATGTGCCTCTAAATTTGCCAGCAACTGCCATTGCCTGGAGGTTCTGAAAGGAAGGTTTTAAACCAGTGGAGGAACAACTGGTTAGTAGCTGCTTATTACCTAATTAGGGGCTTCCCTGGTGGCTCAGAGGTTAAAGTGTCTGCCTGGAATGTGGGAGACCCCGGGTTCAATCCCTGGGTCAGGAAGATCCCCTGGAGAAGAAAATGGCAGCCCACTCCAGTACTCTTGCCTGGGGAATCCCATGGAAGGAGGAGCCTGGGAGGCTACAGTCCATGGGGTGGCAAAGAGTCGGTCGCGACTTCACTTTCACTTTATTACCTAATTATCATTTCTTTATTTTAACATCAAAAGAGTACATGAATCTAACCTGTACACATTTCAGTTGTTTACAGGCCTGCTCACACTCTTAAACTTCTTCAGTCAAATATTTTCTTTAATATTTTAACTTGGTGTCATCAGAGTTCTCCAGAGAAATAGAACAAAAAGGATGTCTTGTCTGTCGGTCTATCTATTTATGGCAGGATTTATTTATCTCAAGGAACTGGCTTACAGGATTATGGAGGTTTCCAAGTTCAATATCTGCAGAGTAAGTCGGCATGCTGGAGATTCAGGGAAAAGATAAAGTTTCAGCTTGAGTCTGAAGACAGTATTGAGGCGGAATTCCCTCTTCTTTGGGGAATCTCAGTGTGTTCTCTTCAGGCCTTCTACTAACTGGATGAGGCCCGGCCATGTGATGGAGACTAATCTGCTTTACTCCCAGTTTTGGGTTGGATAGTCACTCAGTTGCGTCTGGCTCTTTGTGGCCCCATAGACTGTAGCCCAGCAGACTCCTCTGTCCATGAAATTTTCCTGCTGGAGCAAGTTGCCATCCCTTTTCTAGGGGATCTTCCCCACCCAGGGATCGAACCCCCATTTCTTATGTCTCCTGCACTGGCAGGCAGATTCTATATCACTAGTGGCACCCTAAAAATGGCAAAGCAAGAGAGAAAAAGAGCCTGCCTTCTTTATGACATCCGGGGTTGATACACCAGCTCTAAACTTCCCAGTTTAGAATTTCCTCTTATGTGAAAACAAACTTTTTTTGCAGCAGTCATTGTAGTTGCGTTTCTGTTACGCAAAACTGCATAGAAGCCCGGAAATGACAGATATCTGTGTAACCCTTGTAATCAAGGAATACTTTGGTTGGTTTCTATAATATACACCTTCATTTCCCCTCTTCCTGTCTATGAAAAGCAATCCTTTCGTCTCCAGGTTCCTGAGTAAATTTGGAGGGATAATTGTCTGCAAGCCAGTCTTGAGGAAACAGGGTTTTTTTTCCCCCTTGTATTCTGTGTACTTGTTTACACACATATGTGCTTCAGTCAACAACCAAAATAAGATGTGGTTTACACTGTAACAACCATGGAAAACAAGTAAATAAAGGATTCTCTTTGTATCTGCACCAAACTATGTCTGTAAATTCTGTTCCAAACTTTATTGCTCATTATCTGAATAGGTAAATTTAAAAAAGAAGAACACAGTCAGCTGCTTTTCCAATAGATATAGTATAAATGTTGGGTCATCTAATTCAGTAGGATTTAGATGAGGAGGCTGCACTTGGAATAAATGGGAAAAAGAAACACTGTTAATTATTTTTAGTAAATCAAGTAGTTCAGTTCAGTTCAGTCGCTCAGTCATGTCTGACTCCTTGCGACCCCATGAATTGCAGCACACCAGGCCTCCCTGTCCATCACCATCTCCCGGAGTCCACTCAGACTCATGTCCATCGAGTCAGTGATGCCATCCAGCCATCTGATCCTCTGTTGTTCCCTTCTCCTCCTGCCCCCAATCCCTCCCAGCATCAAGTCTTTTCCAATGAGTCAACTCTTCGCATGAGGTGGCCAAAGTACTGGAGTTTCAGCTTTAGCATCATTCCTTCCAAAGAAATCCCAGGGTTGATCTCCTTCAGAATGGACTGGTTGGATCTCCTTGCAGTCCAAGGGACTCTCAAGAGTCTTCTCCAATACCACAGTTCAAAAGCATCAATTCTTCGGCGCTCAGCCTTCTTCACAGTCCAACTCTCACATCCATGTATGACTACTGGAAAAACCATCGCCTTGACTAGATGGACCTTAGTCGGCAAAGTAATGTCTCTGCTTTTGAATATGCTATCTAGGTTGATCATAAGTTTTCTTCCAAGGAGTAAGTGTCTTTTAATTTCATGGCTGCAGTCACCATCTGCTGTGATTTTGGAGCCCCAAAAAATAAAGTCTGCCACTGTTTCCCCATCTATTTCCCATGAAGTGATGAGACCGGATGCCATGATCTTCGTTTTTTGAATGTTGACTTTAAGACAACTTTTTCACTCTCCTCTTTCACTTTCATCAAGAGGCTTTTTAGCTCCTCTTCACTTTCTGCCATAAGGGTGGTGTCATCTGCATATCTGAGGTTATTGATATTTCTCCCGGCAATCTTGATTCCAGCTTGTGTTTCTTCCAGTCCAGCGTTTCTCATGATGTACTCTGCATAGAAGTTAAATAAGCAGGGTGACAATATACAGCCTTGACGTACTCCTTTTCCTATTTGGAACCAGTCTGTTGTTCCATGTCCAGTTCTAACTGTTGCTTCCTGACCTGCATACAGATTTCTCAAGAGGCAGGTCAGGTGGTCTGGTATTCCCATCTCTTTCAGAATTTTCCACAGTTTATTGTGATCCACACAGTCAAAGGCTTTGGCATAGTCAATAAAGCAGAAATAGATGTTTTTCTGGAACTCTCTTGCTTTTTCCATGATCCAGCAGATGTTGGCAATTTGATCTCTGGTTCCTCTGCCTTTTCTAAAACCAGCTTGAACATCAGGGAGTTCACGGTTCACGTATTGCTGAAGTCTGGCTTGGAGAATTTTGAGCATACTTTAGCAGCATGTGAGATGAGTGCAATTGTGCAGTAGTTTGAGTGTTCTTTGGCATTGCCTTTCTTTGGAATTGGGATGAAAACTGACCTTTTCCAGTCCTGTGGCCACTGCTGAGTTTTCCACATTTGTTGGCATATTGAGTGCAGCACTTTCACAGCATCATCTTTCAGGATTTGAAATAGCTCTATTGGAATTCCATCACCTCCACTAGCTTTGTTCATAGTGATGCTTTCAAAGGCCCACTTGACTTCACATTCCAGGATGTCTGGCTCTAGGTGAGTGATCACACCATCGTGATTATCTGGGTCGTGAAGATCTTTTTTGTACAGTTCTTCCGTGTATTCTTGCCACCTCTTCTTAATATCTGCTGCTTCTGTTAGGTCCAGACCATTTCTGTCCTTTATCAAGCCCATCTTTACATGAAATGTTCCTTTGGTATCTCTAATTTTCTTGAAGAGATCTCTAGTCTTTCCCCTTCTGTTGTTTTCCTCTATTTCTTTGCACTGATGGCTGAAGAAGGCTTTCTTATCTCTTCTTGCTATTCTTTGGAACTCTGCATTTAGATGCTTATATCTTTCCTTTTCTCCTTTGCTTTTCGCTTCTCTTCTTTTCACAGCTATTTGTAAGGCCTCCCCAGACAGCCATTTTTCTTTTTTGCATTTCTTTGCCATGGGGATGGTCTTGATCCCTGTCTCCTGTACAATGTCACGAACCTCATTCCATAGTTCATCAGGCACTCTATCTATCAGATATAGGCCCTTAAATGAAGTAAATCAGGTGTTGATTGGCATGGGTAAATGAAAAAACGTAAGTACCTGTATTTCTAATCTAAAAAAGCACTGTAGCTCTCTCATGAGAACTGATGGAGTTTATATTTATCAGACACAAAATAAAGTACGTATACCTTCAGAGATTCATTAAGAATCCAAACCCCTTTAAAGTCGTTATCATCTACACATACTTGGCCTTCTGTTCACTTCAAAGGAATTTGTGAGTCCCAAGAGCTCTCTGCAGCCCGCAGAGGTTATGCCTGGTCCTTTCAGAACAATGACCAGGTAAAGGACATGGTGTTTGAGTTTTATATTATCCAGTAAAGAAAACTGAACATGTTTTATATCTTTTTTTTTATTATAATCAAGCTATCCAAACATTCTGAACCCTAATTTTTCAGAATAAAAAAATATAGTCAGAAATATAATCCATTTCTGAGGGATGTTGAAATAATCCTTTATGTAAAGAAAAAAAAATTCTTACATGAGAAAAATAGGTGGTTTATCATAGGAATCATTTCACATTTTTCAGAATGTAGGAAACATTTAAGTGAATAAAACTATATTTGACAATAAGTGTATAAGTTCCTTTCTGAAAATGAGATTAAAAGGCAATGTCTTAAAACCAGTTCGTCTTTTAGACAATTTATATTGAACATTTTACTTATTAATTACCCTATTATATAAGTATGTTATAAAATTTAAAAAATCTAAACTAAAAAATGAAGGTAATTATATTTTTCATATGTTGATAAAATTACCATAATGTTTTAGCTTATAATTGTATTTACAACACAGTTTTAACTTATATGAAAAAAACTGTACTTAATGCACTGATATGTACTATGCATTACTGAGGTTGTTTTGATTTTTTCCAGTTTTTTTGAGAAATGATTATATATATCACTGTTTAAGGCATACTGCGTGGTGGTCTGATTTACTTGTATTGTGAAATGATTACCACAGTAGATTCAGCTAACATCTGTCTTTTCATATGGATACAAATGAAAGAAAAAAAGAAAAAAGGAAAAAAAAATTCTTTTTGTGTTAATGCTTAGGATAAACTTTCCTATATATCATACAGGAGTGTTAGCTATAGCCATTCATGTTATAATTTACACCCTTAGTACTTCATTCGGAGAAGGTGATGGCACCTCACTCCAGTACTCTCGCCTGGAAAATCCCATGGATGGAGGAGCCTGGTGGGCTGCAGTCCATCAGGTCGCGAAGATTCAGACACGACTGAGCGACTTTCCTTTCACTTTTCCCTTTCATTCATTGGAGAAGGAAATGGCAACCCTCTCCAGTGTTCTTGCCTGGAGAATCCCAGGGACGGGGGAGCCTGGTAGGCTGCCGTCTATGGGGTCACACAGAGTCGGACACGACTGAAGTGACTTAGCAGCAGCAGCAGCAGTACTTCATTATCTTGTAACTGGAAGTTTGTACCTTTTGAAACCCCTCACCACCAAACCCTAGCAACCACTGTTCAGTGAGTTCAGCTTTTCTAGATTCCACAATGAGCGACTTTCCTTTCACTTTTCCCTTTCATTCATTGGAGAAGGAAATGGCAACCCTCTCCAGTGTTCTTGCCTGGAGAATCCCAGGGACGGGGGAGCCTGGTAGGCTGCCGTCTATGGGGTCACACAGAGTCGGACACGACTGAAGTGACTTAGCAGCAGCAGCAGCAGTACTTCATTATCTTGTAACTGGAAGTTTGTACCTTTTGAAACCCCTCACCACCAAACCCTAGCAACCACTGTTCAGTGAGTTCAGCTTTTCTAGATTCCACATGTAAGTGTGACCACATGGTATTTGTCTTTGTCTGACATTCCCCTCAGCACAGTACTTTTAAGGTCCATCTATGTTGTCATATAACAGTAGGAATTCCTCAATTTGTTTGGCTAAGTGGTATTGCATTGTGTGTGTGTGTGTGCGCACCTCTTCTTTATCCATTCACCATTCACCTACTGATGGACACAGGTCTTTTCCTTGTCTTGGCTACTGTAAAAAATGCAGCTATGAACATGGGAGCAGAGATATTTTTTTCAAGTTAATGTTTTCATTTCCTTTAGGTATTTTCCCAGAAGTGAAATTGCTTGATCACTTGGTATTTCTATTTTTAATTTTTTGATGCTCCATACTGGCTATACTAATTTACAATCTCATCAACAGTGCACAGGGGTTCCCCTTTCTCTACTTCCTCACAAGCATTTATTATCTCTTGTCTTTTTAATGAAGGCCAGTCTACCAGGCATGGGGTGACATCTCATTTTGGTTTTAATTTGCATTTCCCTAGTCCTAGTAGGGGGCTTCCTTGGTGGTTCGACAGTAACTAATCTGCCTGCAATGCGGGAGACCAGGGTTTGATCCCGGAGAAGGGAATGGTGACCCACTCTAGTATTCTTGCCTAGAGAATCCCAAGGACAGAGGAACCTGGTGGCTACCGCCCATGGAGCTGCAAAGAATTGGACACGACTGGGAGATTAACACTAATGACTAGTAACCGTTAAGCATCTTTTTATGTATCTGTTGGTTTTTCAGATATCTTCTTTGGAAAAATGTTTATTCAGGACCTTTGCCAATTTTCTAATTAGGTTTCTGTGATGTTGTTTTTTCTTTCTTGTATAGAGTTGTATGAGTTCTTTACACATTTTGGATATTAACCACTTATGAGATGTATGATTTTTAAATATTTTTTCCCATTCTTTCCATTGTATTTTCATTAAAAAAAAATTATTTCTTTTGCTGTGTTTTTAGTTTGCTGTAGTATCAGTTGTTTATTTTTTATTTTTTTGCGTGTGCGATGCCATATCCAAAAATTCATTACCGAGACCCGTGTTAAGAAGCTTTATTACTGTTTTCTTCTAGGAGTTTATGGTTTCAGGTCTATGTTTAAGACTTTAATCCATTTCAAGCTGATTTTTGTGAGTGGTTTAAGATATAGTTCTGTTTCATTCTTTTACATGTGAATATCCAATTAGCCCATCACTATTTATTTAAGAGAATGCCTTTTCTTCAGTCAATATTCTTGGCTTCCTTGTCATATATTCAGTCGTGTCCGACTCTTTGCGACCCCATGAACTGCAGTACGCCAGGCCTCCCTGTCCATCACCAACTCCCAGAGTTCACCCAGACTCATGTCCATCGAGTCCGTGATGCCATCCAGCCATCTCATCCTTGGTCATCCCCTTCTCCTCCTGCCCCCAATCCCTCCCAGCATCAGGGTCTTTTCCAATGAGTCAACTCTTCGCATGAGGTGGCCAAAGTACTGGAGCTTCAGTTTTAGCATCATTCCTTCCAAAGAAATCCCAGGGTTGATCTCCTTCAGAATGGACTGGTTGGATCTCCTTGCAGTCCAAGGGACTCTCAAGAGTCTTCTCCAACACCACAGTTCAAAAGCATCAATTCTTCTGCGCTCAGCCTTCTTCACAGTCCAACTCTAGAGTTTCAGCTTTAGCATCATTCCTTCCAAAGAAATCCCAGGGCTGATCTCCTTCAGAATGGACTGGTTGGATCTCCTTGCAGTCCAAGGGACTCTCAAGAGTCTTCTCCAACACCACAGTTCAAAAGCATCAACTCTTCTGCGCTCAGCCTTCTTCACAGTCCAACTCTCACATCCATACATGACCACAGGAAAAACCACAGCCTTGACTAGACGGACCTTAGTCGGGAGAGTAATGTCTCTGCTTTTCAATATACTATCTAGGTTGGTCATAACTTTTCTTCCAAGGAGTAAGCGCCTTTTAATTTCATGTTGTCTTGGTCTCTGCTTTACAGTGAAGTCAGTCAGCCATGAAGAATGCTCGCTCTTGAGCCTCTGGCTCTCCTCACCCCCCACCCCCCAGCTTATCCCAGAGCCCCGCTGAGCTCTGCAGCCCCTTTCCGCCAGCTGTCTGTGTTACACACGGTCGTGTATAGATGTCAGCGCTGCTCTCAGTTCGTCCCACCATCTCCTTCTCCTGTTGTGTCTACAAGTCCTTTATCCACGCTCTAGTTTTATTCCCGCCTAGCGAATATCTTCATCTGTTTCCTCTTTCTAAATTTCATACACACGTGTTAACATGGGATACTTGTTTTTCTCTTTCTGAGTTACTTCACTCTGTATAGCAGGTTCTAGGGTAATCCACCCTCACCACCAGTCACTCAAGTTCATTCTTGTTTTATGGCTGAGGAATATTCCATTGTATGTATGTGCCACATCTGTGTCCATTCATCTGTCGATGGACAGTTAGGTTGTTTTCTGTCTTGGCTATCGTAAATAGTGATGCAGTGAGCATTGGAGTACCTGCTGCTGCTGCTGCTGCGGCTAAGTCGCTTCAGTCGTGTCCAGCTCTGTGCAGCCGCATAGACAGCAGCCCACCGGGCTCCCCCGTCCCTGGGATTCTCCAGGCCGGAACACTGGAGTGGGTTGCCATTTCCCTCTCCAATGCACAAAAGTAAAAAGTGAAAGTGAAGTTGCTCAGTGTGTCCGATTCCCAGCAACCCCATGGACTGCAGCCCACCAGGCTCCTCTGTCCATGGGATTTTTTAGGCAAGAGTACTGGAGTCGGGGTGCCATTGTCTTCTCCTGGAGTATGTGAGTTTTTGATGATTATGGTTTTCTCAGAGAGTCCTTGTAACTTTAAAATATTTCTCCATTAGTCTCTTTGCTGGAGGAATCCATCTTTTCCTAATGGCACTGGTCAGAATCTTCTAGACATTATATTGGTTTAAATGGTCACAGCTCATCTCAAAACTCAGTGTTAAAACATCAGATGGTGGGAAGCTTTTTTTTTTTTTTAAATTATTTTTAATTGAAGGATAATTGTTTTACAATGTTACGTTGGTTTCTTGCCTTACAACATTGTGAATCAGCCTTAGGTGAAGGTGAAGGTGAAGTCGCTCAGTTGTGTCCGACTCTTTGCGACCCCATAGACTGTAGCCTATCAGGCTCCTCTGTCCATGGGATTTTCCAGGCAAGAGTGCTGGAGTGGATTGCCATTTCCTTCTCCAAGATGGTGGGAAGCTTTGGAGGCGGGAATCCGTCTGTATGGTTTTATTCTCCAAAATCCTCACTGCAGCCTGCTGTTTTGGTTTCGTTAAATGTAAAAGGGCAGATTCCTGGGTTGGGAACCAGGACAGAGTCTTATAGGTTCTGAAGATAGCTTGTGAGTCGTGGGGGGGACCAAGGGAACAAGCGAACATGTGTCACTTCTCCACGTAGAATTTTGGGCAACTGTAGCCTGCCGGGCTCTTCTGTCCATGGGATTCTCCAGGAAAAAATACTGGAGTGAGTTGCCTTTTCCTATTCTAGGAGATTTCCCAAATCCAAGGATTGAACCTGCATTTCTTGTGTCTCCTGCATTGGCAGGCAGATTCTTTACCACTGAGACACCTAGGAAGCCCCTATTGCTTCAGTCGCTCAGTCGTGTCTGACTTTCTGCGACCCCATGGACTGCAGCACGCCAGGCTTCCCTGTCCTTCACCGTCTCCGGGAGTTTGCTCAACTCAAGACCACTGAGTCGGTGATGAACCTCCCAGTTACCCTCAGAAAGTAATTGCAGGCAGAATCCCTTAGACGTATGCTGTTTGTTATGTTTCTTTTTTTTTTAAGTTCTTGCTTCTGTCTTCAGGAAAATGGCATCAGGGTGTAAACTGTGCCTCGCGCAGCGACCACTGCCATCACCCTCTGCAGCACGGCTTTGACTATTTCTACGGCATGCCCTTCACGCTGATCAACGACTGCCACCCAGACAAGCCCCCGGGACTGGACGCGGGCTTGAGGGCCAGGCTGTGGCTTTACACCCAGATAATGGCCCTGGGCGTGTTGACCGTCGTGGTGGGCAGAGCCTGCAGGCTGATCTCCGTTTCCTGGAAACCAGTCTTGAGTGTGGCCACCTTGGTCCTGCTCTTTTTCACGTCCTGGTATGCCAGCTTTGGCTTCGTCCGCCGCTGGAACTGCTTGCTGATGAGAAACCACGAAGTCACTGAGCAGCCCATGGTTTTGGAAAGCGCCGCGCGCCTCATGCTCAAGGAGGCTGTTTCCTTTATCGCAAGGTAACGGCGCCGTCCCCTTGGAAATCGGAGGTCAGTTCTGGGTGCATCTGAGTCTGTTTATCACTGGTGGGAATCTGCCAGCTCTCCGACCAGACGTGTGTGTGTATGTCTTAGTCGCTCAGTCTTGTCCGACTCTTTGTGGCCCTGTGAACTGTAGCCCACCAGGCTCCTCTGTCCATGGGATTCTCCGTGTGGGAAGATTGGAGTGGGTTGAAATGGGCAGATGGGTTTGAAGACTTCAACAGTTACACATGGATTGGTTTCCAAAACTCCAGTCTCTTCTGCTTGTTCTGGGCTCTGTTTTGTTTCTGTTAATAAAAATGTTCTCTGTGTGCATGCTCAGTTGCTCAGTTGTGTCCGACTCTTGGCGACCCCCATGGACTGTAGCCCATCAGGCTCCTCCATCCTGGGGATTCTCGAGGCAAGCATAATGGAGTGGATTGCCATGCCCTCCTCCAGGGGATCTTCTCAACCAGGGATATGAACCTGGGTCTCTTGCATTGGGAGCTGGATTCTTTACCATTGAGCCATTTGGGATGTCTAGAATATTGCGCAGCAACTTAAAAGAGTGAGGGGGCTGTGAGTGCTGATACGGAAATGTAGCTGACACGACGCTATGGGGCGTTCCTGGAACCGACCCCTACCCCTGTCCTCTGCTCCAGCTCCTGTCTGAAGTATGTAGATCATAGTATCTGATGCAGACTTCTTCAGTTGTTTTACAGATGCTAAAACCCCCAGCAAACAGAAGATGCTAATTACTTGATGCCCACGAGCCTTCAGTCTCTACTTTGATGTCCTGGATCATAGAGGTACTCTTGTAGCCAAAGGACGTTTTTTCTTCTTCCAGAAATAAGCATGGTCCATTCCTGCTCTTTGTGTCTCTGCTGCATGTCCATATCCCCCTGGTGACCACAGAAAGGTTCCTTGGGAAAAGTCAGCACGGCTTGTACGGCGACAATGTGGAGGAGATGGACTGGCTCGTGGGTAGGTCAGCCCACAGCCAGGCTTCATTAGTGCCTGGCCTTCCCTTGATGGCGGGGTGACAGGTGGGTGACCTCCCCAGGAGCCAGCCTGCAGTAAAGAATCAAACACGAAGAGGAAGATTCTCCCACATCATCCACGGATTCCTTCTGCCTTTCCTATTTCTTTTGTCTACTTTTGCACAAAGGCGTCATTCTAAAGCCTGTGATTGAATGCTGTCACGATAGGACTTCCCAGGTAGTCCAGTGGTTACCGCTTCAGCTTCCAGTGCAGGAGGTGTGGGTTCGATCCCTGGTCGTGGAACTGAGATCCCACATGCCTCGTGGCCAAAAAACCAAACATAAAACAGAAACCGTATTGTACATTCAATTAAGAGCTTAAAAATCAAGTGTTAGTCGCTCAATCGTGTCTGACTCTTTGCGACCTTGTGGACTGCAGTCCGTCAGCTCCTCTGTCCATGCGATTCTCCAGGCAAGAACACTGGAGTGGGTACCATGCCCTCCTACAGGGGATTTCCAGACCTAGGGATCGAACCCATGTCGCCTGCATCGGCAGGTGGGTGGGTTCGTTTATCACTGAGCTACCTGGGAAGCCCTCAGAAAGGAGACATAGTGTTGAACTCTCAGATGCTGCTTCATTTATGTCGCCCTGAAATGCTGCGTCTTTCCCAAAGGGGAGATTCTGAACACTGTTGAAAAACACGGTCTGAAAAACACGACGCTCACGTACTTCACCTCTGATCACGGGGGACACTTGGAGGCGAGAGATGGACATGTCCAGCTGGGCGGGTGGAATGGAATATACAGAGGTAAGGCCCACGGGCAGTGGGGTCCCAGGGACTTCCCTGGTGGTGCACTGGTTTAAGACTCTGCACTTCCATTGCAAAGTACATGGGTTCGATCCCTGGTCAGGGAACTAAGATCCCACGTGCCTTTCAGCGTGGCCAAAAAAATTTCTTTAAAATAGAAAAGATAAAATTTGATATTATTCTGGAGAAGGAAATGGCACCCCACTCCAGCGTTCTCGCCTGGAGAATCCTATGGCCTGAGGAGGCTTGTGGGCTACGGTCTATGCGTGTGTGCTCACTCACTCAGTTGTGTCTGACACTTTGCAACCCCGTGGACTGCAGCCTGCCAGGCTCCTCTGTCCGTGGGATGCTCTAGGCAAGGATACTGGAGTGGGTCACTTTGCCCTCCTCCAGGGGATCTTCCCAACCCAAGGGTCAAACAAGCGCCTCGTATATCCCCTGTATAGGCAGGTGGGTGCTTTACCACTAGCGCCCGCGGGCTACAGCGATGGGGTGGCCGAGAGTTGGACGCCCCTGAGCGACCGAGCACACACACTGGACACAGACCCACACAGGTGCGTCCGGGTGTGTCTCGAGGCTGCAGCATCTCCTGAGAAGGCAGTGCTGTCGTTCCCTTCCAGGCGGCAAAGGCATGGCCGGCTGGGAAGGCGGGATCCGGGTCCCGGGGATATTCCGGTGGCCTGGGGTCCTGCCGGCCGGCCGCGTGATCCACGAGCCCACCAGCCTGTGGACGTCTTCCCCACCGTGGTCCAGCTGGCGGGCGGCCAGGTGCCCCAGGACAGGTACACTCCTCCCTGCGTCCTGAGAGAGCCCCCTGCCCTCAGCCATATTTTTGGGGAAAACATTCTGCAGTAGGAGAACGTTTAAAATAGGCTCCCGTGTAAGGGACAGGCTGATGTGAAATGACCACACCCAGGAACACAAGGCTAAATGAACTCTTGGGTCCAGTGATTTGTGTTTTTTGGTTTTTTTTTTTGACAAGAGTTTATGTTATGGCATCACAATCCGGAGAGGCAATCGTCAGAATGCGACATCTCCTATTAATCTTCTGAAATGCAGTCTTGTGCACGTGTTGGTGTGGCTATGAATATTTAATTTTTTTTTTTTTTCAAAAAAGATTTTATTTATTTTTAGGCTGTGCCACACAGCATGTGAGATCTTAGTTTCCCGACCAGGGATTGAACCTGTGTCCCGCCGGCACTCAGAGTTCAGAGTCTTAACCTTGCTGGACCACCAGGGAAGTCCCTTGAAAATATGATTTAAAAATGATTATGTCCCTCGATACACACCCAAAAAGTCCCTCTCATACATGAGGACAAATAGAAGTAAATATTTTGATACAAGATTGGATTTCACGTCTTTTAGGATAACCAATAAGGGACTTCCCTACAGCTCCAGTGGTTAGGAATCCACGTTTCCACTCACAGGGGGTATGGGTTCGATCCCTGCTTGGGAAATGAGGATTCTACCTGTCACCCTCCCGCCCACCGCAAAAAAAAAAGCCTGAAAAAAAGGTTACTAATGAATATTTGTGTATGATGGATAATAATATAAGGTACTTTATCCCCTAGTTCTTACTGCAAAAAAAAAAAAAAAGCCATCTTACTAATTTTTTAGTTCAGTAGTATTTATAGTTCAGCAGGTTTCCCTGGAGAGAGAGAGCCAACAGTACATATGCAGGTGTGTGTGTGTGTGTGTGTGTGTGTGTGTTAAGTGTGTAAGACGGGCTCCGCTAGTGGCTCAGATGGTAGGAGTGCCTGCCTGCAATGCAGGAGACGCAGGTTCGATCCCTGGGTGGGGAAGATCCCCAAGAGGAAGACATGGGAACTCACTCCAGTATTCTTGTCTGGAGAATCCCATGGACAGAGGAGCCTGGCAGGCTGTAGTCTGTGGGGTCAAAATAAGACATTTATCATAAGGAATTGGCTCACGCAGTGGTAGAGACTGGCAAGTTGAAATTTGATGTTGGGAAGGCCGCAAGCCGCAAATTCAGGAGTATTTCTGTATCATTGTGTTGAGGGAGAGTTTTCTCTTCTCCAGCAAACCTCAGATTTGTTCTTGACAGCCTTCAACTGATCGGACCAGACTCACCCTCCTAACCCCAGGGTGATCTGCTTTCCTCAAAGCCTTGCTGATTGTAGATGTTAACCTCACCTACTATGTATAAAATAGATAACGAACAAGGCCTTGCCGTACTGCACAGAGAGCTCTGCTCAATACTCTGTAATCACCTCAATAGGAAAAGAATTTGAAAAAGAGTACAGACATGTTTTACATATCACTGATTCAATTTGCCGTATACCTACAACTGTCATAATGTTGTCCAACAACTATACTCTAATAGAAAATAAAAATTCAAAAATATATAGATAAAATGAAAAATGTAAATAAAAGGTTTCTGCTGCCCTAGACTTCAGCCTAGGGGCATGGGCAGCCCAGCTGGAATTTAAGAAGGCTTGGTGTTAATATGTGCGGCCAGCGTGGTGTGTGGTGTTGTGTCTGGGTATGTCTGTGTGTCTTCTGTTTATGACGCGCAACACGCAGTCTGGGCAGCCTTGGGGAGATGGGCCAAGTGTGATCCACTGTGTGTTGTCTGGGGTCCTGGCAGCCTTGGGGTTTCGAAGGTCCCGGGTCCACAGTGCAGCGCGCATAGTCTCAGTCTCAGGCCCTCCTGTGGTCTCTTCCCTGAATCAGGGTCATCGACGGCCGGAGCCTGCTGCCCCTGCTGCGGGGAGATGCTGAGCGCTCAGCACACGAGTTCCTGTTTCATTCTGCGGGCAGTTTCTCCACGCCGCCCGCTGGCATGACAAGGACAGTGAGTACTCGCCTCCTCATGACTCAGCGGGTGCTGGTCTTCATCAGGGTCCTCCAGAGAAATGGAACCCAGAGGGTGTGTGGGTGCCTGAGTGGATGGGTGGATGGATGGGTGGGTGGACGGATAGATGATGGATGGGTGGGTGGATAGATGATGGATGGGTGGGTGATGATACATGATGGATTGATGGGTGATTGATAGATGATGGATGGGTGGGTGATGGATAGATGGTTGATGGATAGATGATGGATGGGTGGGTGGATGGATGGATGGGTGATGGATAGATGATGGATGGGTGGATGTATGGATGGGTGGATGGACTGATGGATGAATGGGTGGATAGATGGGTGGGTGGGTTGACGGTTGATGGGTGGATGGATGAATACATACATGATGGATGGATAGATTGATGGGTGGGTGGGTGAATAGATGAATGGATATGTAGATGATGGCTGGATGGGTGCATGGATAGATTGATGGGTGGATGGATGACGGATGAATGTATAGAGGATGGATGCATGGATACATAGATGATGGATGGATCTAGGTGGATAGGTGGATGAATGCATGGATTGATAAGTGGGTAGATGGATAGGTGGATGGATGGATGGATGGATGGATGGATAGAACGATGGTAGGTAAATGGATATATACCAGATGGAAAAGATGACGTGGTAGGTGAATAGATAGAGAAATAGATATACACAGAGATAGTGGATGAATAGGTAGATGATAAATAGTTACATACAGAGGGGCTTCCCTGGTGGCTCAGCTGGTAGAGAATCTGCCTCAGTGCAGGAGACCCAGGTTCGATCCCTGGGTTGGGAAGATCCCCTGGAGGAGGGCATGGCAACCCACTCCAGTTTCCTTGCTGGAGAATCCCATGGACAGAGGAGCCTGGCGGGCTGCAGTCCATGGGGTCACAGAGTCAGACGCAGCCGCGTACAGAGCACCCAGCCAGATATAGAGGAAGAGATAAGGTAGATAACAGGAGACGGAAAGGTGAGCGATGAGAGGCGCAGGTGTCCGTGCAGCTGACGGGGGACCGACTCCGTTTGCCCCTAGGCGGAAGGCTCTGGAAGGTCCATTACACCACGCCCCGCTTCCACCCCGAGGGCGCAGGGGCCTGCCACGGCCGCAGCGTGTGCCCCTGCTCGGGAGCCGGCGTGACCCACCACGACCCGCCCCTGCTCTTCGACCTCTCCGAGGACCCGTCCGAGGCCCGGCCCCTGTCCCCTGACGCCGGGCCCCTGTACCACGAGGCGGTGGCCCGCGTGGGCCGGGCAGTCCAGGAGCACCGCCGGTCGCTGCGGCCGGTGCCTGAGCAGCTCTCCTTCTGGAACGTGGTCTGGAAGCCGTGGCTGCAGCCCTGCTGTGGGCCCTTCCCGTTCTGCGCATGCTCCCGGGACGCGGACCCCAGGGAGACCTGACCTCGCTGCTCCCCAAGTTACAGCACGGAGTGGGCGAGTAGGCAGGGAGAACGGGACCCTTGTGCGCTGTCGGGATGGAGAACTGCAGCGGCCGCTGCGGGCAGCGGCGTGGACGGTCCTCCAGCCATCAAAACATGGAACTACCCTAGGATGAAGCAACGCCAGGCCTGTGTGTGTGTGTGTATCTGTGTCTGTGTCTGTGTGTTTCTGTGTTGCTCAGCCACGTCTGAAGGCGTCTTTTGGGCCTAGAAAAGAAAACAACAGTCTCAGAGGCCCTTGCTGAATCATCTACTTCGAAGAAAACAAAACAGAACTTTAGGTCCCTCCCTGATGCTCCAGGCCAGTTGCATCTATCTGGGACTTATCACCCCCTGTCCAGAAGTCTTCCACCCCCTACACCTGCCCAGAAGACTTATCACCCTCTGTCGGGAGACCTTTCACCCCCTACACCTGCCCAGAAGACTTGTCAACTCCTGTCCGGAAACCTTCCACCCCCTTCACCTGCCCAGAAGACTTATCACCCCCTGTTGGGAAGCCTTCCATCCCCTACACCTGCCCAGAAGACATCACCCCTGCCCAACCGCAAATGCTGTTTCAACTAAAGAATACCCAAACATCCCGCCTGATTAACGTTTCCCTTATCACTGCCACAAGGCTCCCTATAAATATGGAGCCTCCCTGATCCGTCTCTGCACTCAGCTTGGTCGTTAGGCTGACCGTTGCCTATCCTTGCCTGAATAAAGGTAACCTACTTATGTTGAGGTCGTCTTTCCTCTTTCTCCCTCAGCCCGAACTATACCTTACAATGTCCAACTCTATGCAGCCCCATGGACTGCAGCCCTCCAAGCCCCTCTGTCCTGGGATTCTCCAGGCAAGAATGCTGGAGTGGGTTGCCATTTCCTCCACCAGGGCAATCTTCTGGACCCAGGGATCAAACCCAGATCTGCATTGCAGGCGGATTCTTACAACTGAGCCCCCAGGGAAGCCCTGTGTATTTGTCTGCAGGAGATGAAATCAGGATATTGGAGACTTATTTTCACCTCTGTTTACTTCAGTGCTATTCACAATAGCCAAGGCGTGGAAACAACCCAAGTGTGTTATCAGTGGATGAATGAATACAGAAAAAAAATATATACACACATGCTCATACTCTCTGTGAACCCATGGACTATAGCCCCGCCAGGCTCCTCTGTCCATGGGATTCTTCAGGCAAGAATACCGGAGTGGGTTGCCATGCCCTCCTCCAGGGGGTCTTCCCCACCCAGGGATTGAAACCAGGTCTCCTGCATTGCCAGGCAGGTTCTTTACCACTGAGACACTTGTGAAGTCTACACACACACACACACACACACACACAATGGAATATTATTTGCCCATAAAAACGAAATCTTGTCACTTGCAGCAACAGGCTGCTCTGGTGGCTCTGCCTGCAATGGTGGAGAGCTGAGTTCAGTCCCTGGGTGGGGAAGACCCCCTGGAGGAGGGCATGACAACCCACTCCAGGATTCTCACCTGGAGAATCCCATGGATGGAGGGGCCTGCTGGGCTTCAGTCCACGGGGTTGCAAAGAGTCCGTCTCGACGGAGCGACTGGCAGACAACAGGTGAGCCTTGAGGGCATTACGCTGAATGGAATAAGTCAGGCAGAGAAAGACAGCTATCTTAGGATCTCACACGTGTGGAAGTAAAAGCAATAAAGTTATAGATACAGAGAGCAGGCTGGTGTGTGTGACAAACGGTGGAGGGGGTGGTGGTGGGGAGACACGTCCAGCTATAAGATGGATACGTACTTCCCTGTTGAAAACCTCTGAACTGTCCTGCCACCTATAAAACCAACGATTCAGACGGGAATGCTTCTAATTTAGAGGTTCCACCTGGCTTCGTTGAACATTGTGTTTTTTTTTTTTTAAGATTTTTTTTTTTTTTTAATGTGGACTGTTTTTTTGAGGCCTTTATTGAATTTGTTCCAGTACTGCTTCTTTTTATGTTTTGGTTCTTTGGGCCCTGAGGCACATGAGAATCTTAGCTCCCCAACCAGCGATCTTAACCACTGAACCACCAGGAAGTCCCTGTATTTCTTAAAAAACAAAACTTTTTTTTTAAAGTTTATGCATTTTCCACCTTCTTTGGGTCTTTTTCTTCTTTTCCTCTGTTACATTCATTTTGAGTCAGACCTTCCCCCTCCCAACCACCTTTGCTGGAAAACAGTCTTTAACTCCTGCAGCTTTTAAACGTTACACATTTCCGTGGTAATCTGTTGTAAAAGTGATTCTGAGAATAAACAAGCATATTCTCGGCAGGTGGGTGCCTGGCGGGAAAGTGGGGAAAGAACCTCCCAGAAGAAGGGGGCTTCCCCTGTAGACCCCAAGTGCAAAGAAACAGCCTTGAGCCTCAGGAGTGTGGAAAGCTGGGAGGGGTCACATGGGACTTGGGGCACGGAGCTGATGCACGGCTGAGCTGAACAAACTCGGTGTTTGTCTCCCAGGCGCCTGTAAGTCTGGTCTTTAACTCTGGACAAGGCGATTTACTATGATCAGGTCAAAGTTCACGAGTGTCCCTGAGGACCCTAGAGTCTACTTCTTAAGAGTTTCCATGGTAACAACTGGCCCAGCCGGTAAGCAGGCTGTCACAAACAGTGATTGCAGAGGCTTGGCTGGCCCCTCCCCTCCAATGTCTGTGTGTGTGTGTGTTCCAGCCGGATATGTATTCAGTTCAGTTCAGTCGCTCAGTCGTGTCTAACTCTTTGCGACCCCATGAACTGCAGCACACCAGGCCTCCCTGTCCATCACCAACTCCCAGAGCTTGCTCAAACTCATGTCCATTGAGTTGGTGATGCCATCCAACCATCTCATCCTCTGTCGCCCCCTTCTCCTGCTCTCAATCTTTCCCAGCATCAGGGTCTTTTCCAGTGAGTCAGTTCCTCGCATCAACACACAGCAGAAGCATTCCGAGCGGTCTCTCTCAACATGTATCTTTCTGCCTGTGGATGTCCACTGGACTCAGCACTGTTTGTGGAAAAGACCGTCCTTTCTCTGCGGCCTTGCTTCTGCACGTGGGCGAACCCTGGCCTTCATGTATGGGGAACAGTGATGTCGGAGGTGGATGGTCTCCCGGTTAGACACTTAGGGCTAGCCTCCTGTTCACATTTCGTGAGGCCGGAAGACGGGGGCTTCAGGCTGCAAACTTAAAACCAGCGTGCTGTGTGTGTTTCCCAAGATAAGGAGATAGGCCGGGCTGCAGTGGAGGGATGTACAGTCGGCCTCAGAAACAGGGTAACTTGTCACTGTCTGTCCCTTGTAAACATCTCAAGGGAAGACTCAGGGCAAGGGCACAGAGGGTCAAAACCCGTGTGACTAAAGGGTTAAGGGATGTGTGTTCGCCCGTCTTTGGGGACAAGCGAAACACTACACGTGCTCAGGAAGTCTCCTTGGCGGGGGGTGGTCCAAAGTCAGGCTATGGGGCCAGACCAAAACGAGTCTTGCTCCTCCCAGAAATCTTCACTTGGCGATCCATCTTGCCTGAGGGGTGCGTGTGCAGGGGAGGGTCCCGGGGGGTAGGCCAGGTGTGGGAAAAGAAACCAGATAATCGGCCTGGAGGAAGACAAAGCCCCGGAAGAACTGCCTTATAAAGATACCTTACTCTGTGCTGGGCTCCTCCTCTTTGGGAGGGGGCAATGCCCACACCCTCTGGCTCGCCTTAAGCGTCTCTGCCTGCCTTCTGCCGTAACTAAACGAATCATTTCCCTATATGCTCTCTCACTTGCGATGCTGTATAAAAGTTTTTATACCTGCATTTACAGTTTCTGCCTCCAAGATAAATGCATTTTTCACTGGGGGCAACGTTCCAGGGAGAAACAGCTTCTAGCCTCCTAGCCCTTGCCGGCGTGTTGGCTAGGATTCCTGGTTCTCATCCAGGATGCCCCTCCCTGGGCAGGGAATTAAGATCTCACTTGCCCTGGGTGCGTGCTCAGTCACTTCAGTCGTGTCTGACTCTGTGACCCCATGGACCCTCCAGGCTCCTCTGTCCAATGGGGATTCTTTAAGCAAGAGTACTGGAGTGGGTTGCCATGCCCTGCTGCAAGGGATCTTCCTGACCCGGGGATCAAACCCATGTCTCCTGCATTGAAGGCAGATTTCTGACCACTGACTTCCTGGGGAAGCCCACTGCTGCCTTGGTGAGGTCAATAATAGATGCCCACGCTCAGGGAATTGACAGATTAAATGACCGGGACATCATATACTTAAGTCTGCAGTATTGGGAGTTTTCTATACTGCTCTTTGACCACTACTGAAGCCTGGAAAGTCCATAGAAGGTCTCCTGGAGGAGGATGTGGTCTTGATGAAAAGCTGAGATCTAGACACGCTTACAGTGTGTGTATTAGTTTCCTGGACTGCTTACAACACATGACCACAGACCAGGGGACTTAAAACAAGCGACGTCAATCCTCCCCCAGCCCTGGAGACTAAACTTATGAGGCCAAGGGTTCCGGGGCTGGGCTCCCTGCAGAGGCTCCGGGGAGGGTCCTTCCCACCTCTTCCAGCTTCCAGGGGCTCCAGGCGTCCGTCCCTGGGCTGGTGGCCACCTCTCTCCCATCCCTGCCTCCGTCTCCACGTGGCTTCTCCTCTGTGTCCTTGTCTCCCCTCTTCTGTCTTACCTAAGACACTTTATACGACGCTTTGAAAGCAAATCAGTACCAGGGTTTCTTCAACACTTGTTTTCCTACCATTTTCTATTCTTTTTGTTGTCTCAAGCTGCCATGGTTATATTTTTACAAACGTCTTGCAGACACTCCTGGTTCCTTAAAACAGTAAATAATCAAAAAATAGTTCTTGGATGAATTAGTACATGACTCATTCCAAGAACTAAAAAGGAAAGGCCATGGGGGAGGGCAAACACGTCCTTGAGAAATTGCTCTAAAAGGGCACGGCTTTCAAGATTTGCTGCAAACTACTCAGCCAGAGAAACATTTGTGAGCCTTTGTTGATACCAAGGAGTGGCCTTCCAGAAATACTATGTGGTATGACAAGCAGCAACAGGCTGTCAGAGTTATTGACTAGCCCCACCCGGAAATCTGTGCGTGCATGTGGCAGACTGGAGTTCAAGTTCAACCGTGGTAGGGGACTCACCGGAGAAAAAGATGTGACTTTTTTTTCTTTCTTAGCTTTATTTTTTTGGCTGTGCCCTGCAATAGGGGGGACATTAGTTCCCCACCCAGGGATCAAACCCACGCCCCCCCTGCAGTGGAAGAGAGGAGTCTTAACCAATGGATCACCAGGGACGTTCCTTTCCCCAGATTCAGAGAGGTGTCACTGACATACTCCATGGTGTAAATTTATGGTTGCAACGCCAAGATCTCAAATATGTATAAATGGGTGGCACTACTGGTATGGAATCCACCTGCCAATTCAGGAGACGTGGGTTCGGTCCCTGGGTCAGAAAGATCCCCTGGAGGAGGGCGTGGCAACCCACTCCACTATTCTTGCCTGGAGAATCCTCTGGCTGGCATGTCACCAAAGGGTCACCACCAAACGTTAGCTGACACCCCCATCGTATCAGCTACCCTTTCTTTTCAGTGATGAGAAATTTTTAAATCTACCCTCTCAGCAACTCCTCAGTATGTAATATTGTCTCATTAGCTTTGATCACCGTGCTAATTAACGTATACTGATTCACCTTGTTCTTATCCGAATGTCCGTCCTCACGCACAGGCTGTGTCCACATGGCACCAAGTCCCACCTTTGTCTACAATTAGCAATGTATTCTTGGGTCACCTCACTGCTAGGTTAAAAAAAATTTTTACTTTTGGTGTTTAGTTGCCGTACAACGTTCTGTTAGTTTCTAGCGTACAGCAAAGTGAATCAGCTATACGAGTCCCCTTGGGTTGCAGGGAGATCCAGCCAGTCCATCCTAAAGGAAATCAACCCTGAATTTCATTGGGAGGACTGATGCTGAAGCTGAAGCTCTAATACTTTGGCCACCTGGTGGGAAGAGCTGACTCCTTGGAAAAGACCCTGATGCTGGGAAGGATTGAGGGCAGGAGGAGAAGGGGACAACAGAGGATGAGATGGTTGGGTGGCATCACTGACTCAATGGACATGAGTTGAAGCAAACTCTGGGAGATGGTGAAGGACAGGGAAGCCTGGCATGCTACAGTCCGTGGGGTCACAGAGACTCAGACAGGACTTCATGACTGAGCAATAAATACATGTATCCCCTGTTTTTTTGGATTCCCTTCCCATGTAGGTTACTGTCAATTCTGAAAAACCCATTTGGTTATTTTAACTGATGGTAAGACAAACGAAGCCAGTCACATTCCTATAAATGGCGTTCTGAAGACTCAGAACACATCCAGAAACCCAAGAAGGAGACCACATTGCCGCCCTAAGATTTTAATTGCAATGCACTAGCCTTCATCCAGACAGACAGACTTCATAGTGCGGGAGAGAGATCCGAGTTGAGTCTAGACTTGAAGCAGTGAGCCGTTGGACCATCCGTACGGACGGTCCTCTTGAGAAGCTGGACTCCGACGTTCACCAGCCGGAGTTCTCCTCTCATGGACATAGAATCCGCCTTTTGTGTATTATAGTCCACCATCATGTTTCCCCAAAACAAGCCTAAGAGGTTACTCTGATGGTTGGCAACCACCACCCGTCCCCCAGCCAATCCACCCAAGGAGTTCGTCCCCACGGCTCTTTCCTAGTAGCCCTGAAGCATCATACGTGGGGAACCAACCAAGACTCCAGATCATTCACCCACAGATAAGAAATAAAAGCCCCTCCAGAGCGAGCACCTCACACAGCGAACACTACTACAAACCCCAGAAGTCCACTCGGATCCCGAGTGGATTTGAACAAAGCCACCTCAACCTTCTTCGAAGCCCACGTCACGATTTTCAATAGCACGTGCTCAGCCACTCGGTCATGTCTGACTCTCTGTGACCTCATGGACTGCAGCCCCCGGGCTCCTCTGTCCACGGCATTCGCCAGGCAAGCACACTGGAGTGGGTGGCCATTTCCTCCTCCCAGGGATCTTCCCGAGCCAGGGATCAAACCTGAGACCTCCTGCAGACTCTTCACTACTCAGCCACCTGGGGAAGCGATAAATAAACCACTCAAACATTTGAAACCCGCATCTTGTCTGTAGAACAGCGACCCATGTCCGGCTTTAATTATCTTTGTGGTGGCCAGCATCTCCTCCTCCTCACGACAGCAGCTGACACCTGGCTTTAATTATCCTGGCGGTGGCCACAAATACTGGCCCCAGAAGAGGGTCCGACACACTGCATTCATTCCAAACTAGGATGCTTCTGAAGTAAGGCTTCCTCGTGGAATTACAGCGTCCAGTGTCACAAAACGGAGGATTGTCCCCATATAGCTGAGTTTCAATGGCTCACCGAGGACCTTGAGGGCAGCTGTGAGGTGAGGTAGTGAGACCCGGCCAAGGGCAGTCCCGTGTCCTCGACCCCGCACAAACTCGCCTCCAGAGAAGCAGCCTCCCCAGATCCAGTCACGATAAGCACGGGACCCTTGGGCGTAAACCCTGGGTGTTTATTCCTGCGTGCTCTGTCACATGGCAGCGTGGACGGGAGGGGAGTCTGGGGGAGAATGGATACACGTATGTGTCTGGCTGAGTCCCTTCGCCATCCACCTGAAACCATCATAACATTGTTGATCGGCTACATCCCAATACAAAACAAAAAGGTCAAAATGAACAAAACAGAACTGGGTGGGTTGTCATTTCCTTCTCCAGGGGATGTTCCCGACCCAGGGATTGAACCCATATCTCCTGTGTTAGCAGGCGGCTTCTTTAGCACTAGCACCACCTGGGACGTCTTCTATACCAGGAGTTAAACCAGTTTGGAAGAGGTCATCTCTCCCAAGCCAGCTAGAATCTCCTTCCAAATATTTCTGATGTGTGTCCCCAAGGGGACTATGTCAAGAGACTCTGAAGTCCCCCTGGGTATTTCTGCAGAAGAGAAAGCACGGCCGTGGTGTCTGTCAGCCACTCTTGGCGAAATTCACACCACAGTCACACTCAAGACATCCGGACGTTGACCCCGTCTTCAAGAAAACGATGTAATCATTCTGGAAGGTCCTCGGGGGTGCTCAATACCTTGCTGAGTGCTACATGTTTGAAGCTCTGCAGTGCTTCAAGCTAATCCTACATAGGACGAATGTGGTTTCATCAGTCGAGGAGAAAATCCTGAGCTCCTTCAAGCAAGTCCAGAGACCCAGGGTTGACCAGAAGGCTACTCGTGTTCTCTTTTGCAGCTATCGTTCAGGTGCTTAGTTGTGTCTGACCCTTTGCGACCCCACGGACTGCAGCATGCCAGGCCTCCCTGTCCGTCACCAACTCCCAGAGTTTACCCAAACCCATGTCCATTGAGTCGGTGATGCCATCCAACCATCTCATCCTCTGTCATCCTCTTCTCCCGCCTTCAATCTTTCCCAGCATCAGAGTCTTATAAATGAGTCAGTTCTTCACATCACATGGCCAAAGTATTGGAGTTTCAGCTTCAACATCACTCTTTCCAATGAATATTCAGGACTGATTTCCTTTAGGATGGACTGGTTGGATCTCCTTGCAGTCCAAGGGACTCTCAAGAGTCTTCTCCAACACCACAGTTCCAAAGCATCAACTTGGCGCTGAGCTTTCTTTATGGTCTAACTCTCACATCCATATATGACTACTGGAAAACCCATAGCTTTGACTTAGATGGACCTTTGTGGGCAAAGTGATGTGTCTGCTTTCATTACGCTGTCTGGGTTGGTCATAGATGTTCTTCCGAGGAGCAAGTGTCTTTTAATTTCATGGCTGCAGTCACCATCTGCAGTGATTTGCTAACAAGACATAAAGGAGACAGGACGTCCCCGGGGAAGCCTGAGAGGCATGGGGAGCTGGGGTCACACGAGGCTTCGAGCTGGGTGTTGGATGGACCACGGGGTGGGCAGAAGGCACTCAGGTGGGTCGACTGTAAACAGAGGCACGTGGGTGAAGAGCTCCTCGGAAAGGGCTTTGGGACGTTGATGGAACAGGACCGCCCATCAGAACAGCGCGGTCACTGCAGGAAGCGGTCCAGCTTTTCCTGAATGCGGGCGAAGGCATCCTTCCCCAGGTAATCCATCCGTCCCTCCTCCCACTTCCTCCGCTCCTCTTCGGGACTCACGACCTTGAGCTTCTCTTCGATGGAGATCTGGGAGACGGAAATGGTCAGGTCCACCTGGGGAAAGACAAGCCCACAGGGAGATGCTTGTGAGCCAGGAAGAGGGGTTCTCACCAGACTCCAGACCTGCTGGTGTCTGAAACGTGGACACCCAACCTCCAGGGCTGTGAGAAATAACATTTTGTGTTATTCAGAAACCACCCAGACGGTGGTCTTTCTTTGTTACAGTGGCCTCCACAGACAAAGGCACAGTAAAAAATATTAATACCAATTTTATCCTCCACCCAGCAGTCAGCTCTTGAGCTAGATTTCCTCCAACTATTATCAACCCTGAATATTCACTGGAACGACTGATGCTGAAGCTGAAGCTCCAATACTTTAGCCACCTGATGCAAAGAGCCGACTCATTAGAAAACACCCTGATGCTGGGAAAGATTGAGGGCAGGAGGAGAAGGGGGCAACAAAGGATGAGATGGTTGGATGGCATCACTGACTCGATGGACATGAGTTTGAGCAAACTGGGAGTTGGCGAAGGACACCCCTGTTCTTCATGATTGTCACTCCAAGGAAACCCCTAGCGTGCTGCAGTCCGTGGACATGACTTAGAACTGAACAGCAACAGTAACAGCCACAAAAGTGTTATTACATCATAGTTAGAAACACGAGCCATCAGCTTCCTTAAATGCATCATCAGAGAGGCTGAAATGTAAGACCAGAGCATCTGTAAGAGGCAGAATTAGGAAGAAAGCATCTTTCATGTCTTTCTGCAAGAAGAAATCAATGCATGCTCGGTTAGGATCAAAACATCCCCCCCACCCCTCAAATTTCCCAGGCTTTACATCTGTGCATCACCTCCCAAGCTCAGGGTGCAGAAAACACAGCCCAGCCCCTTCAGGTCAATTAAACTCTGCAGAACAGCGTTGCAAGAGAAAACGGGCGTGATGATCAGAGCTGAGGACAGGAAAGCGGGTGAACCGCCTGCCAAGGGCAAAGGCCAGAGAGAAGCCAGATGAATCCGAGACAGCGGGAGAATAAAGGTTCTCATCTCAACAAGCAACGCTGCAACCGCGGTAAGGCCCGTGCGTGTACACAGCTGGCCGCTGCAAGAGCCCACAGCGCCCGTCACGGGAGCTGCACGAGGTGAACGGAAAGGGACAGGGGACACCACCTCCAGAGCGTCCTGGGGACTGGGGTCCCTGCTGACATCCGCAGGGGGCTCCCGGCTCAGTTCCAAGGCGTCCTCGGCTGGGGCACCTCCCTCGTTCTCCGCCCGCCACTGGAAACAGAATCGTGGCATCGTTAGTCTGCAGGGGGCTCCCCAGAACCACAGCCCGAACCAGAACGACAGAGAACTCTTTTTCCTTAGGATCAAACAAATGGTTTGTGCAAAAAAAAAAAAGTAAGCAACTTAGGGCAACCACCCCGCCCCAGTGGTCCAGAGGGTGGTGGAGCAGTGGGTTAGTCACTCACTGGTGTCCGACTCTTTGCAACCCCATGGACTGTAGCCCACCAGGCTGCTCTGTCCATGGAATTCTCCAGGTGAGAATACTGGAGTGGGTTGCCATGCCCTTCTCCAGGGGATCTTCCTGACCCAGGGATCGAACCCAGGTTCCTGCATTGCGGGCAGATCTTTACCCACTGAGCCCCAGTTCACTGGTTGGAACTCCTCGGTTTCACTGCCGGGGGCCCTGGCTCAATTTCTGATGGGGAAACTCAAATCTCAAAAGCTGCACAACACAGTCAAAAAGAATAAACAAACAAAAGTTGTTTTAAAAGTCATTTGGTGTGATTTACTACTCTGAATGTCCCCGCGCCTGCACGTTACTTTTTGCACAAGACAAGAGGCTGACATTTGTTATGTGATGTAAGGTTAATTTTTCAAATGAGGAGATTGGGATTGACATATATACACGATTGATGCTATATGTAAAATAGATAACTAACAAGGACCTGCTGTCCAGCACAGGGAACTCTGCGCAATACTCTAATAACTTTCTGGTTACCAGCGGGGGGAAGGATGGGGGAAGGGATAGTCAGGGAGTGTGGGATGGACATGGACACACTGGTGTATTTAACATGGAGAACCAGCAAGGCCCTGCTGCCCAGGACAGGGAACTCTGCTCAATACTCTATAATAACCTTATGGTCACCAGGGGAAAGGATGGGGGAAGGGATAGTTAGGGAGTCTGGGGTGGACATGGACACACTGCTGTGTTTAACACGGAGAACCAGCAAGGCCCTGCTGGGCAGCACAGGGAACTCTGCTCAATACTCTATAATAACCTTATGGTCACCAGGGGGAAGGATGGGGGAAGGGATAGTCAGGGAGTCTGGGATGGACATGGACACACTGCTGTGTTCAACACGGAGAACCAGCAAGGACCTGCTGGACAGCACAGGGAACTCTGCTCAATACTCTGTAACGACCTGCCTGGCCAAAGAATTTGAAAAAGAATTGGTCCATTATATGTATGGGCTTCCCTGGTGGCTCAGTGGTAAAGAATCTGCCTGCCAACGCAGGAGACATAAGACTCGGGTTCCATCCCTGGGATGGGAAGATCCCCTGGAGGAGGGCATGGCAGCCCACTCCAGTCTTCTTGCCTGGAGAACCCCATGGACAGAGGAGCCTGGTGGGCTACAGTCCATGGGGTGCAAAGAGTCGGGGGCATGACTAAACGTCTTAACCCTTTTCTATTTCCTCCTAAAGCAAGATAGAAGAGAACCTCAGGGATTTAGGCGGGCAAAACCCAGGTGTCTTATCCACCTGGAAAGTAAAGTGATTCATGAACAACACCAGGTGGGGAAAGCCATTCAGAAATGTCACGGGATAGAGGAGAAACACACGGGGCGTCTCTTTTGGTGGCCGACAGACACAGGCACACAGAGAAACAGGCGCCGTTTAAGAAGTCCGCCGCTGCAGGCGCTGTGGGTTCGATCCCTGCTGAGGAAACTCAGATCCCGTGTTGCATGGTGCAGCCGTTAAAAAAAAAAAAAAAAAGGGGAAGTAGCAGTGAGTTATACCGAATAGCTTTGGATCTCTGTGAGGTCTGCACACTGGGGGGAGGGTGTTGAGAACAGGTCACGTCGCACTTCAGCTCGAGTCTCTATTTCCCGCCAGCCTACCGTCTAAAAAAAAAAAAAAGTGAAAGCAAAGTTAGGACAATACTTCATGCAGATAACTAAAAATGCCTCATCTGCGTTCGTCTGCCTCCACGGGTGCGAATACAGCTGGACTAGAGGCAGGCCAAGGAGGTTCAAAGCGGTCCATCCTAAAGGAAATCAGTGCTGAATGTTCATTGGAAGGACTGATGCTGAAGATGAAACTCCAATCCTTTGGCCACCTGATGTGAAGAGCCACCTCATTGGAAAAGACCCTGATGCTGGGAAAGATTGAAGGCGGGAGGAGAAGGGGACGACAGAGGGTGAGACGGCTGGATGGCATCACCGACTCAGACTGGGTGGTCAGGTGGCAGACAGTTTTTCTCCCCTGGGTCCTCGCAGGTTGGGTGAAGGTCCCGTTCCGTGAGGACCTCTTCTGATTTCAGCTGGAACGCCACAGGAAGACAAAACACAGAAAGCCATACAAACGGCTCTTCTCGACTCTACCCGGGATGGCACATGGCAAAGACCATCCCAGCGTGCCGGAGACATCTTAACGTGTCACGGGCATCACGGGTCGTGGAAGCCAAAACCGTTGCTCAAGGAGCCGCCTTGGAAGGGCATGGAGCAGAGGAATGGCAGGAAGGCTGGGTCATTAGGTGACTGCGTAGGGCAGAGCACGCCTCTCTCCTGCCTCGGCTGGGCGTGACGCAGAGCAGAAGCTGGCCTGCGTGTACTGGGGCTGGGACTTTCAGGGGGCTCAACAGGAAAGAATCTGCCAGGAATGCAGCTGCTTCAGGAGACCGGATTTCCATCCCTGGGTGAGGAAGGTCCCCTGGAGGAGGACACGGCCACCCACTCTGGTATTCCTGGGCTTCCTTGGTGGCTCAGACTGTAAAGAATCCCTCTGCAATGCAGGCCACATGTCTTCGATCCCTGGGTTGGGAAGATACCCTGGAGGAGAGCATGGCGACCCACTCCAGTCTTCTTGCCTGCAGAATCCCACGGACAGAGGAGCCTGGCGGGCCACAGTCCACGGGGTCGCAGAGAGTCAGACATACAAAGGCTGCTGTTTGAAATAAGCATTCCAGACTTGTCTCCTGCATATTTACAGGATTTATGAAAATAATCTCTCTCTTTTTTTTTAGTGGGGAGTGTGGGCGTCGGGGGTTAGGAAGGACTGGGTTCCAAATTCCCCAAATAAAGAACCCAGCAAGGGTCATTCCACAGATGGTCAGTAGGTGGCAGCAACGCAGAATAATAATTAATAATAATTAATAATTGCAAAGATGTCTGCTGTGGTGGTGTTGGGTCGCTAATTTATGCCTGACTCTTTGTGAACCCTGTGGACTGAAGCCCGCCAGGCTCCTCTATCCATGGGATTCTCCAGGCAAGAATACTGGAGTGGGTTGCTATTCCCTTCTCTAGAAAGATGACCTTGGAGCGTAAAATAATGAAATATAGGCACAGACACTGTAAAAAAGGGCCCCTTCCTTATATTTCAGCTGGTAAAGAGTCGGCCTGCAATGCGGGAGACCTGGGTTCGATCCCTGGCTTGGTAAGATCTGCTGGAGAAGGGAACGGCTACCCACTCCGTATTCTTAGGCTTCCCTGGTGGCTCAGCTGGTGAAGAATCTGCCTGCAATGCGGGAGACCTGGGTTCGATCCCTGGGGTTGGGAAGACACCCTGGAGAAGGAAACGGCTACCCACTCCCGTATTCTTGGGCTTCCCTGGTGGCTCAGCTGGTGAAGAATCTGCCTGCAATGCGGGAGACCTGGGTTCGATCCCTGGGTCGGGAAGACACCCTGGAGAAGGGAAAGGCTACCCACTCCAGTATTCTGGCCTGGAGAATTCCATGCACTGTGTAGCCCACGGGGTCTCAAAGTGTTGGACACGACTGAGCGACTTTCACCTGCGTGTCTTCTTGGGACCCAACGTTTATTTTTTAAACATTTTTATTTTATGTACTTTTGGACTCGGCTGAATGACTTTCAAGTATAGAAGGGCCACGACTTTCTCAATTTTAGACACACACGCTCATCGGAAAACAGTCAATACAGACTTTCTTTCTTTCTTTTTTTTTTTTTCCTGCCATGCCTCACAACATGCGAGATCTCCCCAACCAGGGATTGAACCCAGGACCCCCTGCGCTGAAAGCAAGGAGTCCTGACCACTAGACTATCAGGGAAGTCCTGATAGACACTTCCTTAAATGATAATCTCTTCCAGAAACACACCCTGAAGTAATGTTTCACCAGCTATCTGCTCAACTTGACTCATAAACCTAACTATTGCAGTTGGAAAGGTTTTTTATTAGTTTATTAATTTTAATCTTATCTATTTACATCAATATATTAATATAACATTCATATCAATTTTTAATTTATTTTAATAAAATGATTTCTATTTTATTTATAATAATATATTGATATGACTATATTATTAATGTTTTATATTAATTGATTACATTAATTAGCTATACTATATATAAATTATGTTTGTATAGATTAATTTGACCATATTAATATATTGATTGATATAATTATATTAAATTATAATATAAATATATTATTGATATTTATCTATATTTACATTTATTTGTATTTTATTTGCTTTTTTTATAAATATAAAATTATATTTACTGTTATTTATGTATGTTACTATATTAATAATACATGTATATTAATACACATATTTATTATTTAAATGATATAATCATTTATATCATTATTTCCTTTTATTTATTTATTTATTTCTGAGAGATTCCCCATAGAGTCTGACTGTCAAACATTTAGCGCAAATGCCGACTCTTCTCACAAATCCAGACAAAGGGAATGGCAGAGGGCCTTATATTCAGTATGTTGTAACATAACCTGTCATGGGAAACAATCTGAAAAAAAAAAAAATAGCCGAAGCACTCTGCTGGACACGTGAGGCTTAACACAGCAGGGTACATCGAGTATACTTCAGTTTTTTTTTTTAATTCCCATTGCGGGTGTGGCTCCTGCTGGCAGAGCAGGGAGACAGTTCTACAGGAATTTAAGAGCTTAATCCACAGAGTGTTCACATTCCTGCAAGGCGGAGGCCTTCTCCTTAAGCCACATAAGCCATTTCCTGGGGCCAGAGGCAGGTGCTAGGAAAACCTCAGGGTACAGCAGAAGAAATGAAAAAAAAAAACTTAGGAATAAGCTCAGTTCCCAGCCACCTCCATGGTCCAAACCAGTGTTGTTTTTTTCTTTTTTTCAATTTGTTTGGGTGGCTGTGAATTCACAACTCAAAAACTGCTAATGCAGGGAAGTTGCCTGCACATCACTGATCCCATATTAAAGTGTAGAAGAGAAACGTCGCATAGAAACGTCGGCTAAAATTGAAACGTCCACTGTGTTACCATAATCGAGAAACAGCCCCCGGAAAGCTAATCGAGAGATACGGGAAAGGACAACATCCCTTCCACGGGGCTCCCAAATCCCACCCCCATCAGTGAAGTCATGCCAAGTCTCACGAGAGACAAAGGGGCTCGGAAATGGCCTTTATGTGGCAGCCTGGATGGGAGGGGAGTTTGGGGGGGAATGGATGCTTGAATGCCTGAGTCCCTACGCTCTGCAGCTGAAACTATGACAGCATTGTTACAGGCTTCCCGGTGGCTGTCCTGGCGAAGAACGCGCCTGCCAGTGCAGGAGACTTAAGAGAGGCGGGTTTGACCCCTGGCTTGGGAAGATCCCCTGGAGGAGGGCATGGCAACCCACTCCAGTCTTCTTGCCTGCAGAATCCCACGGACAGAGGAGCCTGGCGGGCTACAGCCCATGGGGGTCGCAGAGAGTCGGACACAATGGAGCAGCTGGACAACACCAGCCTCACCACCCTTTTGTGAGACAGCGGTCATTATTATTATCACTCGTTTCTCACATGAGCTGACAGGCGCCCAGCGAGGTTGGCACAAGTTATCTGAGCTCACGCAGCTCGGGCTGGGGGAGCCAGACTCTGATCTCACGCTTTGGGCCTTGAAGCCAGAGATTAATCACAACCGGCTTCCAGTACCACCTGCACAGACAAGCTGCACGCAATCCTCAGATATGACTGGGTGACTCACACTTTCAAACTGGTGCCCGAGCAACATGAAGACAGGTTCCTCCCCTCCTCCTCCCCACACCCCCGTCCCTGGGTCCAGGGAGCATCCTCTGTTTCCATGGTAACCAGTGAGACTGCGCCTCCATCCCCCCACCCCCCGTGCAGAGCAAACAAACGTACTGACCTCTTCGGAAGGGCACGCTGCCAGAGTAGGGATGTCTTCCTCCACCCCCACAGTCCTCTCCAAGCCTTCAGCAGAGCCAGCCTGCCTGGGCCTCTCTGCTGGATTCGCACACGAGCCCTCCGCCGCGGCCGCTGCACGGGAACGTGGCACGCCAATGCCTCCGAGGAGAGCCTGCGTAAAAACGTTCACACTCAGCGAAGTTTCCCGTGTTGTTCAGTTGTTCAGTCGTGTGCCACTCTCTGCGACCCCATGGACTGCAGCACGCCAGGCCTCCCTGTCCTTCACCATCTCCCGCAGCTTGCTCAAACTCATGTCCATCGAGTCGGTGATGCCGTCCAACCATCTCTCCCTCTGTTGTCCCCTTCTCCTCCCGCCTTCAGTCCTTCCCAGCATCAGGGTCTTTTCCAGCCTTTGCATCAGGTGGGCAAAGTATTGGAGTTTCAGCTTCAACATCAGTCCTTCCAATGAATATTCAGGACTGATCTTCTTTAGGATGGACCGGTTGGATCTCCTTGCAGTCCAAGGGACTCCTGACCTCTCTGCAAATCTCACTAACATCCACGTTCACATTTTTGTTCCAGGTAAGAAGGACCCCATGGCACAGGCTCCCTACATGGCCCTCAACGTTTCATTTCTTAGAACCACCTGAATCTGCTTTATCTTTCTTCATATACAACCCAGTACCCAGCAGTAAAGAACTCGCCTGCAATGTAGGAGACGTGGGTTCCATCCCTGGGTTGGGAAGATCCCTTGGAGAAGGGAATAGCAACCCACTCCAGTATTCTTGCCTGGAGAATCCCATGGACAGAGGAGCCTGGTGGGCTGCAGTCCATGGGGTCACAAAGAGTCGGACACAACTGAGCGACTCCATTAAAAAAAAAGACAGACTAAGCGGACTGCTTGGCAGAAAGGAACAGCAATTTGCTATCAGTGACAAGAATCTGAAAAAACTCCTACTTGATTGTCTCCAATGGTCAGAGAAAGTTTTTTTTTTCTTTCTTCTCCTCAATCTTTCAGCCACAGTGCAACAGCATGGGAAGTCTTAGTTCCCTGACCAGGGATCGAACCTTTGCCCTCTGCATTGGAAGGTGAATGGACCTTCTTAACCACTGGACCACCAGAGATGTTTCAAGAAAGTTTTGGTTCTGATTGCAAAGTAGCACCCAGCTCCACCAAACAAAAACTGCAGTAAAAACACTAAAAGTGAATTCTTTTCAAGGTCCCAATGCATGTATTTGCAGACACTGGACTCCAATGTTTAAACGTGTCTGTTAAAAACAGACTGAGAAATTAAATTTCCTGGGATCTTACTTTAAAAGTTCTTTTGCCTGCCTGTTGAAATTCACTGGAGAAACTCCAGTACGGGGAGTGTGCAGCGTTATAGTTTTAAAAAAAATCAAATGAGTACCCATCCAGAACCTGAAAAGCCCTTTCAGACACCACCTTCAACGGCCTCTTCAGTCAAGGACAGAAAGTGGAAAATGCCCGCTCCAATGACATCTATAATCAGTCATTTCCAGCCACTTAATCAATGAGTGGCTCTTTCCCTGATGAAGCCGGCTAATTTAAATGATTATTTCTGCGTGTGTTCGGTAAACCGCAGCCGCAGTTCTGCTCATGAAACATTCAGGATTTTGCACCAAAAAAAAAAAGAATTGCCTGCCTCTTTCAACATTTTCCTACATGAAATACAGGACACGCATACTGATGAAAGTGGACAAGATCTAAAGCTTTGGCGGGTCCTTAACCTCCAACTATGGTCTTTATTTCTTGCGGTGAAATAACGCATCTTTCCTCATCTAATTCCTTTCTGGTGTGTGTCAGCATTATTTAATATCTTCTAATTCCCTCATTTTTAAATAAGCATGTCTAGAAACGGTGAACTATTCCTGAACTTCCCTGGGGGTGCAGTGGCTAAGACTCTGGGCTTCCCGTGAGTGGGGACTCGGATTCGATCCCCGGGCAGAGAATTAGATACCATACGCCCCAATGAAGAGCTGGTGCAACCAAATAAATACATATTTTTAAAAACTGAACCTTAAAAAATCTTATTTCTTCCATTACAGTAGTCCTTGACAGATTTTTTTTGTTCTCTTCTAAAGGGAAAGGTTTTTTAATTTTTCTTCCCTTTTTTTCCCTAAACTGTTTTGAGATATAATTAACATATAATATTGTGTAAGTTTTAGGTATATAACATATTGATTTGATACAATTATATTACGCAAATTGGTTACCACTTGATTTTTTGGATGTAATTTACTTTATTGGAATGGAGAACTGTCAAAGAGCCAACACCCTAATTTAACTGAAAACTATTTGTGAGGTCGTAGAACTATGTTATAATTTGAAGTCCAACTTCTTCTCAGAAAGAGGATCATAGTTAAGAAAACAAGTATTTGGATATTAGAAACAAAAATGCATTTACAGTTGTCAAATTTTTAATGGACTTGATCGCACAAAAGTGGTCGATAGGTTAAAGACACAACATCCTTCAAGTACCACTTTGAAAGTGCCTTTCTTGGAAATAAAAATGTAGTGTATTATAAAAATAAAAAATTTACATAGAAAATCTGCCTCTGAAACATTGACAGATTTTTTTTTTTAATGTAACTTGTAATTGCTTGTAATATCCTATATCTTGGAGAAGGAAATGGCAACCCACTCCAGTATCCCTGCCTGGAAAATCCCATGGACGGAGGAGCCTGCCAGGCTACAGTCCATGGGGTCTCAAAGAGTCTGACACGACTAAGCAACTCACACACATCCTATATCTGTCTTTAAAAAAAAAAAATAAAAATGAGAAGAGATTCAATACAAGAGGGAGGAGGAGTCTTCCCTCTGAAGAAAATGCCCAAGTGTAGAGCATAGAGAACTGATCCCCGGTTTCTATCTGTTTTTAATCCCCGGTTTCAACTCCGGGGTTTCAGGACCTTACCGTGTGACCTGGGGGCGCCTGGTGGTCCTTGTTCCGGATATTTTCACAAAGCGGCAAGATGCTGCGGTGGTAAATTCCCCACCACTGGTTAAGGAAGGACGTCTGATGCTGGTCGGCCCGCCCGGAGCCCTCCTCCAAAACGGAGCCCGTCTGGGGATTGTACTTGTAGTTCCAGGGCTTCGAGGACCCCAGAAAGTGGACCACCTTCGCACTTGAGCCAAATCTGAGGAGGAGGCACAGACAAAAATCAGTAAAGTTAAGAAAAAATAGAAAGCCAGTGACCACCGCAGGTCTCGACACAGACAGCAAGATGCACCTGGACGGCTCAGGGATGGTCCTCTCTTGACAGCCACTTAAGACTTGCATTGAAAAAAAAGAAACATTGTTTATAGTCAGTCCCTGCTGGCAGTCTTTCCTATTTCTGTAGATCAAGAAACATAATCAGGACCCACTGGGATGCCTCCCACAACAGAAAGAATAAATCAGGAGGCTTAGAAAGGTGGTTGGTTTCAGAGCCCAAATCATCTCACCCTGAAAACGTGACAGATTTTTTTAAAAATAGATTTTATAGCAGAGAATGAAAGCTTCAGACCAGAAACCTGGCATCTTGGGCAAGATGGAAAATATTCCCCTCTTCATTTTTGTCTTTTTTATCATTATCACCACTCGCACCAACCTCACAGCTTTGAAAATGTTTTTTTTTTCCCTTAATTCATTGCTTTCTTATGAAATTTTGATATCATATTCTCCCCAGAGATCTATATTCTGTATGGCCCACTGTGCCCACTCTGGGACTTTGCTGATGGGCCAGGAGTTAGTATTTTGCCTTCTAATGCAGGAAGTGTGGGTTCCATCCCTGGTTATTTAGTGTCTGACTCTTTGCGACCCCGTGGACTGCAGCCTGCCAGGCTCCTCTGTCCATGGGATTCTCCAGGCAAGGAGACTGCAGTGGGTTGCCGTTCCCTTCTCCAGGGCATCTTCCCGACCCAGGGGTCGAACGTGCATCTCCTGCGTTGGCAGGCAGATGGTTTACCGTGTGAGTCACCAGGGAAGCTCTCATCTTCATAATTCATGTTGAGGTTTGATGGAAAACATCTGAAAGCAGTTATCCTTCAATAAAAAATTAATTAATAAAAAAATACTCTATATAACAACTACATTTTTAAAAAATCTGTAGTTCTATCTATACCTTTCATAGTTTCTCAGAAAATCTCACTGAAACTATACATAAAACCCTATTATTTTTAAAATGTGTCATAAGGGACACATCTTTGACATTTTTTCATAAACTGTAACCATTTGTGAAACTCACTGTTTGAAAGCAGGACCGTAGGTGTACATGGTGTTGCTGCTCAAGTTATAGATGAAGGGCAAGTGCTTCCGGATGTCGGCGGTGGACCAGTTACTGAAGAAACTGTTCAGCAAGCCTTGGTCTGCCCCTAGAGAGTTACAGCACAGCCAAAGAAGTTAATAACGAATGGTGTAGTTTTCGCTCCCCCACATTGGGAGCTTGGCGTCTTAGCCACCAGACCACCAGGGAAGTCCCTCAGTCCCCATCTTTACTTGCTATTCACAGATTCGAGGTGGCGGGGAGGAAGTGCCAGCGGGTCAAAGGGATGGCCACAGCCCCACTCCGGTCCACAGACGTCCAACTGCCCCTCAACGTACCGTCAAAGCTGCCATGGGCGGTGGCGTGCTGTAGCAAGAGGCTGTGCGTCTCCAGCGAGGGCTGGAAGACAAACACCCCGCTATTGAAGCAATCCGGCCATCCGGGATCCGGGGCCGCAGAAAACTCCCTCCTGTCGAACAGCTCATCGATGTTGGACAGCACCTGGGGAGACAAACCGTGGAGGGCCCCGTATGACGTAAGTCTGACTCCATATTGAATCTGTGTCTGTGACTTAAACCTCTATGCTCACCTGCTTCTGCTACAAGTTCATCACTAAAGGGATGAAGCAGATGGCTTCCCAGGTGGCTCAGGTGTAAACAAATGACCTGCCTGATGCAAGAGACTTGGGTTCGATCCCCTGAGTTGGGAAGATCCCCTGGAGAAGGGCAATGGCGACCCACTCCAGCAGTCTTGCCTGGAGAATCCCAGGAACAGAGGAGCCTGGGGGTTGCAGTCCATGGGGTCACAAAGAGTCAGACGCGACTGCGCACACTAAAGGCATGTTGCACCTGAGCTGAAATGATACACAATGGCCCATCTCAGGTCTCCAGGAACTGCCTGCCTCCAGTGGAATGAGCCTTAAGCTAAAATTCCTTTGTTTAGCTCCCAGGAAACATTCTGACCAGGACAAGTTTATATCACTTTGAAAGGGAATTTGCCTGCAAGCTTGTGGTTGCTCAGTCACTAAGTTGTGTCCAACTCTCTGAGCTCCCATGGACTGTAGCCCACCAGGCTCCTCTGTGCATGGGATTCTCCAGGCAAGAATACTGGAGTGAGTTGGCATGCCCTTCTCCAGGGGATCTTCCCTAGCCAGAGATCGAACCATGTCTTCTGTTACCCGAACATTCCTGATGGAAGTGTTTCGGTATGCACTTACTTAACAAATCACCATCCGCAGGCATTACTTTCTGCAAAATTCCCCGGTCAGTAGTATGTTAACGAACAAGTGAGAAATCCAACAGGAACTGCATGATGAACCAGACAGTGGTCCGTGATGGGACAGTTATATCGAATTTTTTGAGTGACCCTCTTCTTTGGGGCTTATATTCCAAAGAGAGGAATGTGTGTGTAAGACTGCTCCCTGGTTTCATTTCAAGGGACACCACTGAAGCAATACCATCTATGAAACAAAATTATCATCTCCAGGTTCTTAAGATCCTCTGTGGAACACTTAAACATTTAATTAATTGTATTTATTCTCTTTCATCTAGCAAACGTAACCAGGAAGCCTGGAAATCCATGAACATAGTGGTTTGCAAGTTGGTATACTGATGTGTTAGTCACTCAGGTATGTCAGACTTTTTGCAACCCCATGGACTGTGTAGCCCACCAGGCTCCTCTCTCCATGGGATTCTCCAGGCAAGAATACTGGAGTGGGTTGCCACTTCCCGTCTCCAGAGGATCTTCCCAATCCAGGGATCGAACCTGAGTCTCCTGCACTGCAGGAATATTCTTTACCGTCTGAGTCACCAGGGAAGCCCCAATATATTGATGATATTCTCCTAATTGTATTGCTCTTAATTGCATTTATTCTCTTCTATCCAGCAAACGTGACCTATGAGAGTGGAAATCCACAAACATGGAGGTTTCAAGTCAACATGATATCATCCACTGCCTCTGAGAGCTTGACCACTAACGGTACTCCTCTCCAACACACCTATTGGCTTTATAAATTGTGCTCTGTTTGGGGAAAAAAGTATTATTCTGATTGTTCCTCTGTTCTGATTTTCCTCTCCACCCCTCCATCTTCCTACACCACCTTTGCACAACCAAGACAACCCAGAACGGATCTCCAACACTGCAACCTCATTTCACCTTTCGACGCTCCAATGGCTGTTTCTGAAAGTACCTGACCTGGGCTCCTACACCGAGGGCCACTACCCCAAATGACTTACAGTGGAGATGCTATAGCTTACGAAGCCAGGTTTCCAGCCCCACAGGACTGTATAATTCACGGTACAATCAAAGAAGAAGAGTATTTTTCCAATATTTTATTTTGTGTGTAGACGACGTAACGGAATAACTCGTCCTAGGGAAGGAACAGGCCTTCAAGTAACCCAACGTTCTCAGCAACACTACTGGGTGTCTTCCACCCGATGTTGACTGACTAAATGATGTTGGTGGTAGCGATGGACATTACCTGGTGGGGATCCACGAGCACGGGCTAGCAGCCTGCTAATGGAGAGAGGGGCATGATCTGTGAGCGGGCGGCTCCTCACCAAGCAGAAGGTCTGGACACCCCTCCCCTCCATACTCACCAGGGTATCTGCATCCAGGAAGACGCATTTGCTGTAATGGGTGAGCGTCCAGCAGTGAAGCTTGGTGAGGGTGATTCCGAGGTCAGGTCTCTTCAGAAAGGCCAGGTGGACATAGTCCGCGCTGTCTATGAGGTTCACCTCGATGACCTCATCGAACACCCTTGAGAGGATAACCCTGGAAAAAGATAGGCCGAATTCTAGGAGACCAGGAAACCGTTTAACACAAGCTATTCTGTCCCTTGTTGCTCACAGTTCATTTCGCTGGAGTATATGCTGAAGTGTTTTTCTCTAAAAGGTTCTGCAGGGATAAAAATCTTTGTACAAATATACGTGCTCAGTTGTGTCCATCTCTTTGAGACCCCATGGACTGCAGCCCACCAGGCTCCTCTGTCCATGGATTCTCCAGGCAAGGCTACTGGAGTGGATTGCCATTTTCTCCTTCAGGGGATCTTCCCGACCCAGGGATCGAACCTTCATTGCTTATGTCTCCTCCAACGGCAGGCAGGTTCTTTACAACTAATGCCAACCAGGAAGTTGGGGGGAAAATAAACAAGAATTTTTTCAGATTTCTTTCTGCAAGCATTTTACGTCAGAAAGACTATCTTTCAGTCAAATTTTACCTCAGAAGTTCCTTCTTCCTGACAGAATTTTATCTCAGAAACTCCTTCTGTCAGATTTTATCTCAGATCCTCCTGTTGGCTTCAGATTTTTCCCTCAGAACCCCCTACTTTATGTCAGATTTTACCACAGGGACCTCTAGCTTCTGTCAGATTTTACCTTATAATGTTCATCTTTGTGTCAGATCTCACCCCAGAAGGTTCATCTTTGTGTCAGATTTTACCCCTGAACCCCCTATGTCCTGTCAGATTTTACCTCAGAACCTCGTGTGTCAGACTTTACCTCAGAACCCCCTAATTTCTGTCAGATTTTATGTCAGAACCCCTGAGTGTCTGTCAGAATTTGCCTCAGAACCTCCTAGTTTCTATCTGATTTTAACCTTCCAACGTTCATTTTTCTGTCACATAATACCTCAGGAACGCACCCCGCCCTTCCACCCGCCCCAGTCTGTCAGATTTTGCCTCAGTCTATCAGCCATATTTCAATAAAAATGTAAGAAAAATAAAAATGCTTTAACTTAGCTCACAATGTGGGCTTCCCGGGTGTCTCAGTGGTAAAGAACCCACCTGCTTATGCAGAAGACACCGGTTCCATCCCGAGGTTGGGAGGATCCCCTGGGAGGAGGAAATGGCTACCCACTCCAGGATTCTTGCCTGGAGGATCCCACGGACAGAGGAGCCTGGCGGGCTGTCAGGGGGTCGCAGAGATTGTAACGCGACTGAAGGAGTGTGCGTGCATGTGGACTAGTGGGATGGTTGCTCCTCAAAGTCCCCCATTCCCCCCGACCCCGAATGAACGACTGATTTCCATATTTGAGGCAAGGAACACGTGGCGTGGCGTGTCAGGACTCTGAAGTGGCCCCTGCCTCTGATGACGGCCGCAAGCCCCTCTGCCCCACGTGTGCACCGGTCCGAGCCCACGGCCCGGGGCCCAGAACCTCCTCCAGCGGCCCCGGCCAGGAGAAGCGCGCGTGTGAGGCCTACCTGAGCGCGGCGGACACCTGAGGCGCCACCAGCACCACCAGCCTCCGCGTGGCCCCGTGCTCCCGGAGGGACTGCCCCAGCACCAAGGCGCCCTGGCAGTAGACGTCGTTGGTGGCCAGCGTACGAACGCCTGGTCGGACACTGTGGACGGGACAACCGGGTTAAGCTCCCGCCGGGTCTCAGGGCTCCGCGGTGGGGCTGCGCCACACCTCGGCCTCTCTCAAGCTTCACGACTGGGACCGAACGAGAGCTTCACAGGAGGCGCCGGTGCTGAAGAACCCGCCGGCCCGTTCAGGAGACGGGAGCGACGCGGGTTCGATCCCTGGCTGGGGAAGATCCCCTGGAGGAGGGCAGGGCCACCCACTCCCGTGTCCTCGCCTGCAGAATCCCGTGGACGGAGGAGCCTGGCGGGCTGCAGTCCACGGGGTCGTGAACACTCAGACACGAGGGAGGTGACTTAGCACGCATGCATGCATATTCTAAAATACACTTCAGGGACATTTCACCTTCATTCTCTCATTGAAAAGTTAAAAAAGAAAATTCTTCAAAAAAAAAAAAACCCCACACGCATGCAGGAAACACGAAATACGATACAAAGTCAAGCAGAGTGTGATTAAAATTTCCTGGTGCTGATGAACAGACGTAAATTTATACACAGTATCTGTTTATATACACCAGGAAATTTTAATCATATACTCTGCTTATGTACAAACAGATGTGGAAAATAAACAAGGACCTACTGTATAGCACAGGGAACCCTCTATATCTAATAACCTATGCTAAGTCGCTTCAGTCGTGTCCGACTCTGTGCGACCCCATAGATGGCAGCCCACCAGGCTCCCCCGTCCCTGGGATTCTCCACGCAAGAACACTGGAGTGGGTTGCCATTTCCTTCTCCAATAACCTATAATGGAAAAGAATTAAAAAAAAAAAAAGAATACAGAGGGACTTCCCTAGTGGTCCAGCATTTAAGACTATGTTCTTCACTTTGCAGGGGACATGGGTTCAATCCGTGGTCTGGGATCTAAGATCTCACATGCCATGCCCCTATCTCCAAAAAAAAAAAAAAAAAACCCCACACATATATATAAATTAAAAGATATGAATATATACATATATGTATAAAGACATATATAACCAAGTATATCTAGATATAGACATATACACGATATATACATGAATATATGCTCAGCCATGTCCGATTCTTGCAACCCCATCGGCTGTAGCCCAACCAGGCTCCCCTGTCCCTGGGATCCTCGAAGCAAGAGTCCTGGAGTGGGTTGCCATTTCCTTCTCCAGGGGATCTTCCTGACTCAGGGGTCGAACCCGGGTCTCCCGCACTGGCAGGCAGATTCTTTACCACGAGCACCACCTGGAAAGCCCAACAAGAATTTTCAATTTTCCTGTATATTTATAACTGAATCATTTTGCTGAAAACAACACGATAGTGTAAATCAACCATCCTTCAGTTGAAAAAATAAAATTTCCTTTCACTCCAGCATGACACAAGTGCCTAGCTTCTTTGATTCTCCACTCAAGTCTCAAAAACTCACCCAACACTTTTAGGTCTCAGGTGAACACAGAGCCGAAGGTAGAAACAACACTCGGATTGATCCGAGTTACCACGAGGATTCCCGGCCACCTTGCCTAAAGAACCGGGCTCTCAAAAGGGAACCGCCAGGCCCATTAATTAAATCGCACACGCCCCAGTCGTTGGCAAGACTTCAACTCAAGGGTGTACGAAGCCAAGGAGACGGGCTTCAGAAGGGAAAAGAAGACTTGTTTCATTCACCAAAAACGCCCTGTTTCCCCAGGGTCTCCGCAGCAGGGAAAGAAACTCCAACAGCTCACGAGGCTGACGGCAGTTCCAAGTGGGAAGAACGCGTGATGTGGACATTCACAGGGAATTTTAAACTGCTTGATTCTGAGGTCCCCTGGCCGCCAGGACGAAACCAAGGGGAACAGGAGATCCGCGCCTTGGCTCCAGAGCTGGCGACAGAAATTAACATGCGCAGCGTTTGGTCTGGGGCTGGAACACACACAGCTCAGTTCTCAAAGGCCAGATGGCATTCCCCTGGGCCCCCGCGGCCTCCCCGCCTCCAAAGACAAAGTCACCCCGGAAAGAATAGCAGGACTCAATGTTCCCAGGCCCGTTTTCCTGTGTTAACCTTGACATTCTGCTGGGGTGAGTGCCCACCTGCCCAACGGCCTCCTGTCTACCCCTGGCTGAGGTTCTTCTTGGATTAAGGAGAAGATGAGGATTCCTGGCGTCTTCACCATGAGTTATTACCGACAGGGAAAACTCAGAACTCAAGTCTGCAGCCCCAAAGATGGCTGTCTATCTATTCATCTACCTAGCTATCATCATCTATTAACATTATAACATCCGTCTCGGAAATGGCACCCCACTCCAGTACTCTTGCCTGGAAAAATCCCATGGATGGAGGAGCCTGGTGGGCTACAGTCCATGGGGTGGCAAAGAGTCGGACACGACTGGGCCGCTGAGCACGTACGCACCCACGCTGAAAGGCCGAGTTTCCACTCGACGGGGTGTGAGGGTGGGGACGTCTGGCATGGAACACAGACGGGACTGGTGGCTGTCCTCCAACCCCAGCTTGAAAAAGAAAAAAAATAATACATCTCCCAAAGTCTACCTCACCCTGCAGACAGCGGCAGCTGTCGCTTTTATGAGGGGTCTGAGGGGTCGGGAAGCAATGTGTACTCCAATTCCTCGCCTCCTTCCCCTTCCACCTACCTAACAACCGCTCCCCCAAAATAACACCCCTGACTTCCTGGGGAGGGAGGGCCCGCTCTCACTCAAAGGCGCGTTTTGTTCCTGGCAGAGAGCGCTGAATCCCCAGTGGGGTCTGTCCAGCACGCTGCCCGGCCCGATGGCCACGTGTACGAACATCCCTCCTGAATGCTACCATTTATACAGACCCTCGCCAGTTTCCAGAAAATGCATTTTTTTTTTGGAGAGCCTTCAACAGAACCTTGTAGCACAGCAGGAAATCAGCCCAAATAACTTTGCCTTTCTAAGGCACAAAGGTGGAAACAGTTGGGAAGCCGCTTGGTGACTTATTACCAAATCGCTCCTCTAACAAAAAGCAACCTGAATTTTTTTTTTTTTTTTAATGCTCTCATGAATGATCACACCTGACTTGGTGCAAGTAGAGATTGTCTTCATGATAAAAAGAAAAAAAAAAAAACAGGAACAGGCGGGAATTCCCCAGCAGGCAAGTGGTTAGGTGTGGCTTCCCAGGTGGCTCAGTAGTAAGGTAAGGAATTCGCCTGCCAATGGAGGAGATGGGGGTTCAATCTCTGGTCTGGGAAGATCCCCTGGAGAAGGGCAATGGCAACCCCCTCTGGTATTCTTGCCTGGAGAATCCCCATGGACAGAAGAGCTTGGCGGGGCTACGGTCCTTGGGGGCAAAGAGTCCGCCACTACTCAGACATTTGGCATGTACGCAGGGAAGCGGTTAGGATGTCAGGCTCTCCCTGCTGGGGGCCCGGATTCCACCCGCGGTCAGCAAGGCAAAATCCCACATGCCGGGTGAGGTGGCCAAACCAGCCCTCTTCCCCTCACCCCAACACACAAACAGAACAGGACAGACATATTTCCCATGGGTGAAGGTTACATTTTATCATCCCATTTCTAAGCCTCTGAGGCCCACTGTTCCAGTTGGATGGCCCCGCCAAAGCCTAGGGCAGGCAGAGAGGATGTAATTGAAGCCCTTGGGAGTCAGGGCTTGCCACAGTCCCAGCCATCCCCCCAAAGTCAGCCTGCTGCCCTGCAGCGGGGATTAACCGTGCATCTTTATACAGGAATAAGCAACTCTGTCTCCGGTCTGATCCTGGGGAGGCCCAAGGCACTCTGTCTTCCCAGAGTTTTACCATCTCGAACTTCCCATGGTTTTGCAAGTCGGTAAGCCTCTCACACAGTTGCATGCCTGCCAAGAAAATGGTCCACCCAACCTCCAAGGGCTAAGCTTTCACAGAAGGAAAATTACCAAAACTCAGTGCCCCTTGACCATCTTTTTTGAGGGCAGGAGGAGAAGGGGGCGACCCAGGACGAGCCCCTTGGATGGCAGCACCGACTCAATGGATGTAAATTTGAGCAACTCGGGGAGATAGTGATGGACAGGGAGGCCCAGCGCGCTGCCCTCCGTGGAGTCGCCAAGAGTCAGACACGGCTGAGCCAGTGAACAACAGCAAATGTCCCTAAACCTCAGCCCTTCCCAGCCGCTGAGACCCTCTGTCTCGCCAGTCGCACCAAAGGACACCAAGCTCTCCAGCCCCCGGGGTGCGCGAGGGGCTGGGCGGATACAGCACGTTGGGCGCTGAAGAGTTTGGGGACCCCCTGTGCGAGCATAGCGGGGAGGTGGGGGTCCCCGCCCCCAGCGCAGTCCATCTCACCCGGCCTAGGAGACCGCGGAGGCTGGCGGCCAGGAGGGTTCTTGGCTTACCGGGCATGGTGTGGGCGCAGCGCGCGGTGGGCACCACGCGGCCGAGGGCGCCCGGGCGCGGCGGGCGGCCTCTCTCCGGGGCTCCAGCCGCCGAGCCGAGCGGAGGCGTCGTCTGCGTCTCCAGGACCCCACCCACTCCGAGTTCGAGGCCTGCGGAGACAGCTGGGCGTTCCGGATACCCGCACCGCCCCGTGCCCCGGCCCCTCCGGAGTCAGC
>SJXQ01007078.1:94359-131127 GCA_006408695.1 Aepyceros melampus
TGAATGAATGAATGAATGAATTCCCGTGTGCAGGCCCGAGTGTATGAATGAATCCCCTGTACATGTCTGAGTGAATGAATGAATGAGTTCCCGTGTGTGTGCCTGAGTAAATGAATGAATCCCCTGTACATGTCTGAGTGAACGAATGAATGAGCTCCTGAGTGTGTGCCCGAGTGAATGAATAAATGAGTTCCTGCGTGCCTGCCTCAGAGAATGAATGAATGAGTTCCCGTGTGTGTACCTGAGTGAATGAATGAATGAGTTCCTGCATGTATGCTTAGTGAATGAATGAATGAGTTCCTGTGTGTGTGCCTGAGTGAATGAATGAATGAGTTCCCGTGTGCATGCCTGAGTGAATGAGCTCCCGAGTGCGTGCCTGAGTGAATGAATGAATGAGTTCCTGTGTGTATGCCTGAGTGAATGAATGAATGAGCTCCCGAGTGCGTGCCTGAATGAATGAATGAATGAATGAATTCCCGTGTGCAGACCTGAGTGAATGAATGAGTCCCCTGTACATGCCTCAGTGATGAATGAGTGAGTTCCTGCATGCCTGCCTGAGTGAATGAATGAATGACCTCCCGAGTGTGTGCCTGAGTGAATGAATGAATGGGTTCCTCCGTGCCTGCCTCAGTGAATAAATGGATGAGCTACCGTGTGCGTGCTTGACTGAATGAATGAATGAGTTCCCGTGTGTGTGCCTGAGTGAATGAATGAATGAGTTCCTGCATGTATGCCTGAGTGAATGAATGAATGAGTTACTGTGTGCGTGCCTGAGTGAATGAATGGATGAGCTCCCAGGTGTGTGCCTCAGTGAATGAATGGATGAACTCCCGTGTGTGTGCCTGAGTGAATGAATGAATGAATTCCCATGTGCAGACCTGAGTGAATGAATGAGTCCCCTGTACATGCCTCAGTGATGAATGAGTGAGTTCCTGGAGTGCCTGCCTGAGTGAATGAATGAATGAGTCCCCTGTACATGCCTGTGTGAATGAATGAACAAGTTCCCGTGTATGCCTGAGTGAATGAATGAATGGGTTCCTCCGTGCCTGCCTCAGTGAATAAATGGATGAGCTACCGTGTGCGTGCTTGACTGAATGAATGAATGAGTTCCCGAGTGTATGCCTGAGTGAATGAATGAATGACCTCCCGAGTGTGTGCCTCAGTGAATGAATAAATGACCTCCCGTGTGCATGCCTGAGTGAATGAATGAGTCCTCTGTACATGACTGAGTGAATGAATGAATGAGTCCCGATGTGCGTGCCTGAGTGAATGAATGAATGAGTTCCTGCATGTATGCCTGAGTGAATGAATGAATGAGTTACTGTGTGCGTGCCTGAGTGAATGAATGGATGAGCTCCCAGGTGTGTGCCTCAGTGAATGAATGGATGAACTCCCGTGTGTGTGCCTGAGTGAATGAATGAATGAATTCCCGTGTGCAGACCTGAGTGAATGAATGAGTCCGCTGTACTTGCCTGAGTGAATGAATGAATGAATTCCTGCTTGCCTGCCTCAGTGAATGAATGGATGAGCTCCCGTGTGCATGCCTGAGTGAGTGAATGAATGAGTTCCTACGTGCCTGAGTGAATGAATGAATGACCTCCCGTGTGCGTGCCTGCGTGAATGAATGGATGAGCTCCTGTGTGCGTGCCTGAGTGAATGAATGAGTGAGTTCCTGTGTGCATGCCTGCCTGAGTGAATGAATGAATGCCTGCAAGAAGGGGTGAGTGCGTGAATTCGTGAATGAGCGCTCATCTGCTGGAGTGGGTGAATGAGTGAATTAATAATTCACAGATGCCTGAGTGAACGCATTAATTAAGCACACACGGGAGGGAGGAAGCAGATTGCTTTGGCCCAGAGGGAAAGAGAAGGTTAAAGAAGCCACAATCCTGGCTGGGGAAGGGGTTGGGGGGTGGTTCCTGGCACTTTCTCCTGCCTTGGGGGAGAAAATGAGACCCTTCCAGGCCAAGTGCAAACGCAGTCCTGGAGAAGGCAGATTCCTTCCCGCCTCATCCCTGAACCAACCCTTTCATTACAGCTCATAAAGCATCCTAGGAATTCCACGCTCTACCCAACCCTCAGGAAGTCCAGGAAACACCACGAGGCGGGTTGATAGGTTTGGAGGAAGTAGGTATCACCCCCTCCCACCCACGGGAGCCGGACACCTTAGCTGTGCTTCACTCCAAGTCCTCCTCCCCCAGCTTTTGCTTCCACAGGTCACAGCATCTTCTGGGACATTCTGACAAATAGTCCCAGGTCTCGTTACACCCCTAGCCTCAGGAAACTGCGTGTTGGGGTTGTACCCTCTGTTACCAAGCTTCCCTCCCCCTGGTGGGTTCTGATTGCCGACTTGTGGGCTTGGGATGGCTGGAGCACCCTGTGGCTAGAGAGTGGGGGAAGTAGGTGGGAGCCAGAGGCAGCAAGTGAGGGGAACTGGAGAGAGGTTTGCGTCTGTTCTTTTTTCCAATTCTCATGTTTATTTCATATTGCCTGTGAGTGTCTCGAGTGGCTTCAGTCATGTCTGACTCTCTGCAACCCTGTGGACTGTAGCCCGCCAGGCTCCTCTGTCCATGAGATTCTCCAGGCAAGGATACTGGAGTGGGTTGCCGTGCCCTCCTCCAGGGGATCTTCCCGACTCAGGGATGGAACCCTAGTCTCCCGCACTGGCAGGCGGGTTCTTTACCACGAGCGCCGTGTGGGAAGCCCTTCTTTCGTAACTTCAAAAAAAAAAAAATTTAAGTCTCTGTTAGAGTATAACAGATGAGGGCTTCCCTGATGGCTCAGCGATGAAGAATCTGCCTGCCAGTGTGGGAAACAACGCAGGTTCGATCCCTGGGGTCGGGAAGATCCCCTGGAGGAGGGCATGACGACCCACTCCAGTCTTCCTGCCTGGAGACTCCCATGGGCAGAGGAGCCTAGAGGGCTGCAGTCCACGGGCTCACAGACAAGGGGGAAATGACTTGACATGTAAACAGCAGCAAAAGCTTGTTGATTCAGCTGTACAGCAAAGTGATTCAGTCGCACATACGCACGTATGTATTTTGTTCATGGGTTCTCATTAGTTACCGATTTTATACATGGTGTAATAGCATATGTGTGAAGTGAAGTGAAAGTCGCTCAGTCGTGTCCGACTGTGACCCCATGGACTGTAGCCCGCCAGGCTCCTCTGTCCAGGGGATTCTTCAGGTGAGAGACTGGAGAGGGTTGTCATTTCCTCCTCCAGGGGATCTTCCCGACCCAGGGATGGAACCCAGGTCTCCCACATTGCAGGCGGATTCTTTACCGTCTAAGCCAGCACGGAAGCCCAGTGTGTACGTATCAAGCTCAGCTTCACATTTTATCCCACTCTCGATTTCTGCTTTGCAAATGCGTCCGTCTATGCCATTTTTCTGCCACACATGTCTTTCTGACTTTACTTTGTATAGACAGTCTCTGGCTGCACCCATATCTCTGCAAATGGCAGTTTCATTCCTTATTGTGGCAGAGGTATTTAGTCCATCCTAAAGGAAATTAACCCTGAATATTCACTGGAAGGACTGATGCTGACGCTGAAGCTCCAATCCTTTGGCCACCGGATGGGAAGAACTGACTCACTGGAAAAGACCCTGATGCTGGGAAAGATTGAAGGCGGGAGGAGACGGGGACGACAGAGGATGAGATGGTTGGATGGCATCACCAACGCGATGGACATGAGTTTGAGCAAGCCCCAGGAGTTGGTGATGGACAGGGAAGCCTGGCCTGATGCAGTCCATGAGGTTGCAAAGAGTTGGACTCGACTGAGCAACTGAACAACAGCAAACAGAGCCGAAGGCAGTCAGCCACAGGCAATCCTCCCGGATCTCCGGGCAAAGGCTAAGTCCATTTTTAAACCCAGAGCAGACATCCTGCCGTGGGCGTGGCTGGGTTCCTTTGGAGGTGGGGGCCGCTATCCCGGGAGACAGGTGACTCAGGCGCCTCACAAAGGATGCTTGTCTATTGCAAAACTGAGCCTGCATTCTCCCAAGATGTTGTTTGGAGAATATGAGTCTTTGGTTGCTACATCAGATGCAATGTTGTCAGCAAGTTACAGGGCCCTTTGCGAGACATAGTTCAAGCCCACAAGCTAGAAAAGTATGCCAACTGGCTGGATGGCTTGCCGCATTTTTGTGATGAAAGCCTTGTGAGTGACCTTGAAAGGCAAGCAAGACAATGAGAAGAAATTCAGCAGTATATATAATATATATATGAGTGAGTGAGTGAGTGAAGTCGCTCAGTCGTGTCCGACTCTTTGCTACCACATGGACTGTAGCCTACCAGGCTCCTTCCTCCATAGGATTCTCCAGGCAAGAGTACTGGAGTGGGTTGCCATAAAATATGGATATAGAATTGTAATCATGGTGCAGACACAGAAGGAAGCATTTATATATATTCCTTCTGTGTGTGCACCACGATTACAATTCTATATCCATATTTTACGGCTTCTCTGGTGGGTCAGTAGTAAAGAATCCACCCGCAATGCAGACTCAGGAGACGCGGGTTCAATCTCTGGGTCAGGAACAGCCCCTGGAGGAGGGCATGGCCACCCACTCCAGTGTTCTTGCCTGGAGAATCCCATGGACAGAGGAGCCTGGCGGGGTATAGTCCTTGGGGTCACAGAGATTCAAACACGACTGAGCGACTTCACTTCATTGCTGTTTGCCACTCATGGTTCTAGTAGTTACAGACACATTCATGTTTTTCCAAATGTATATTCTAATCGGGGAGGTGGGGGGAAGCCAGGCAATAAACAATTGAAAGTCATACGTTATAAGGTGTTGGAAGTGGATATGGGGGACAGAGAGAGAACAAAAGTCTGAGCAGAGGAGGTAGGCGAGAAAGTGCCCTTGGCTACGATTGCAATGGTCTCATGTCTCTAATTAATGCCCCCCTGGTTTACAGCCAAAGGTGAGAGAGCCAGGTGGAGACCCTCAATTCTCCAGTCCAGTGGCAAAATGTTCTCTGTTTGTCAGGCCAACTTGTTCAGTCGCTCAGTCGTGTCCGACTCTTTGAGACCCCACAGACTGCAGCCCGCCAGGCCTCCCTGTCCATCACCAACTCCCGGAGTTTACTCAAACTCATGTCCATTGAGTCGGTGATGCCATCCAGCCATCTCATCCTCTGTCGTCCCCTTCTCCTCCCGCCCTCAATCTTTCCCAGCATCAGGGTCTTTTCCAATGAGTCAGCTCATCAGGTGGCCAGAGGATTGGAGTTTCAGCTTCGCATCAGTCCTTCCGATGAATATTCAGGACTGATCTCCTTTAGGATGGACTGGTTGGATCTCCTTGCAGTCCAAGGGACTCTCGAGAGTCTTCTCCAACACCACAGTTCAAAAGCATCGCATCCAAACACTGCTCTGATTTTCAGTTGAGGGGAGTTTGGGACATCTGTCCAACCACGGACCATTTATGGAGCCCCAGCTATTTGTGGACAGGCAGCTATCTTTGCCGCACACCTGTTCTAGAAGGGTGGGGAGGGAGGTGGCCAGGATCAAGCAGAGATGGCTGCAAAGCACAGATGTGCTCATAGCTATGATGGATTCTGGGGAACACGCTGCATTTATATTTGGAACTCCAGGGGACAAGTCTCCGTTAGGAAGACGGGGCTTGGGCGGACGCCAACTCACACCCACTGAAGCCTGTCAACACCCAGGCCCAGAATAGTACGCGATGTGAAATCAGACAAGCGAATTCTTCTATTCCCTCTGGAGTCTGACCTGCAAATAAGCACGCACGGGATGGGACTGGCTCTTGGACACCTTGATCCTGTTTTCACTTTTCCCTGCATCTTCTCTGCTAGGAAATCTCAGGAGACTTTTCACAGAACTTGCGTTTGAGCACATTGAGACTCCAAGGAAAGCAAAAGGGTTGCCAAGTGGTTAGCGATCTCTAATGGAGAGGACGGAGGTTTGATCCCTGGCCAGGGAACTAAGATGCTACATGCTGTGGAACAGCAAAGGCTGAGCACTGCAACAAAGACTCACGGCAGCCAAAAGTTGAAAAAATATATATTTTTTTTAATTTCAAAGAAAGAAAGCAGAAAGGCACTGAATTACCCCACCAAGACTAACGGTGATTCTAAAACCACATGGCAGATGGTGAGTGTTTCCAGATGTATGGGCTTCCCAGGTAGCTCAGCAGTAAAGAATTTGCCTGCAGTGTAGGAGACTCAGGAGACACAGGTTCGATCCCTGGGTTGGGATGATCCCCTGGAGGAGGAAATGGCAACCCACTCCAGTATTCCTCCTGGAGAATCTCATGGACAGAGGAACCTGGCAGGCTACAGTCCATGGGGTCTCAAAGAGTTGAACACAATGAATGGCTAATACTTTCACTTTCAAAGCAGTTTTTATAAGAAGCCAGACGGTTACTTCTGTTTGCAGTGAAATGGATGGCCCTAGAGAGTGTTATGCTGAGTGACGTGAGTCAGACACGGAAGGAGAAATATCATATGACATCCCTTTCACGCGGAATCTGAAAAGATAGGATACAAATGAACTTACTTAGAAAACAGAAACAGACTCAGAGACTTAGAGAAGGAACTTATGGTTGAGGGGTGGGAAGGATGGGGGAAGGGACAGTCAGGGAGTCTGGGATGGACATGGACACACTGCTGTGTTTAACATGGAGAGCCAGCAAGGACCTGCTGTCCAGCACAGGGAACCCTGATCAATACTCTGTAAAAACCTTATGGTTCCCAGGGGGAAGATGGGGGAAGGGATAGTCAGGGAGCCTGGGATGGACATGGACACACTGCTGTGTTTAACATGGAGAACCAGCAAGGACCTGCTGTCCAGCACAGGGAACTCTGCTCAAGGTTGTGTTGGGGCCTGGATGGGAGGGGAGTTTGGGGGAGAGTGGATACGTGTGTATGTGTGGCTGAGTCCCTGTGCTGTCCACCTGAAGCTTTCATGGAAACTTAGTGAAATTGTTAATTGTTAAATGACTATACTCTAATACAAAAGTTGTCTGTTTTTTTTTTTTTTTTAAATGTGAAGCTAATGTTTATGGGGGGATAAAAGAAGCTAGAGGGTACAAAGAAACAGAGAACTGAACCACAACATGTTAGGAAACATTTGCTAAAAGTGAAGCTGATTCTGCTACACACAGTGGCTCCTTGAGATGCTGGAAATGAAACTGATTTCTGAGCACAGATAAAAGAGTCCTCCAACCCTAGGCAAGAAACAGCCACCAAATCTACACTGAATTACCCGAAGGCAGATAAAAGGACAGATGCAGACACATATCCTCTGAAACAGTCCCCAAATGAACAAGACTCACGGCAGAGAGAAGAAAGCACAATTTGAAAAGCAGATTGTATCACGTCAGCAGAAACATATGGTCACCAAGAGAGCTGCTCTGTCCCAGATATATGCACGTGTATACAATGTGCTGTCGCAGAATATTCAAGGCCTAGTGAGAAGGCAATGGCACCCCACTCCAGTCCTCTTGCCTGGAGAATCCCATGGACGGAGGAGCCTCGTGGGCTGCAGTCCATGGGGTCGCTAAGAGTCGGGCACGACTGAGCGACGTCACTTTCCCTTTTCACTCTCATGCATTGGAGAAGGAAACGGCAACCCACTCCCGTGTTCTTGCCTGGAGAATCCCAGGGATGGGGAGCCTGGTGGGCTGCGGTCTATGGGGTCACACAGAGTTGGACACGACTGAAGTGACTTAGCAGCTTAGCAGTGAATTTTCCATGGAAAGAAAGAGGAAAGCCTCGCCAGAGCCGCTGTAAAGATCAACGGTGCTCGTGGCATGCCACACGCCTACAGAATCCAAGCAAAAACACTCGCAGAAAAATTTCAGAAAGAACTCTTTCACCCTAGCTTTACTGAGATAGAGTCGACACGTAACATTGTAGAAGGTTAAGATGAACATTGGGATGATACATTTCAGTGGGATGACCATCGCAGATACACTTCAGTGGGTGCCCGTGGCAGCTGCTTTTCAGTGGGATAGCAGCTGCTTTTCAGTGGGATGCCCGTGGCAGCTACTTTTCAGCGGGATGATCACCGTAGCCTTGTCTGACGTTTCCACCCTGTGACATCATTCTTTCTTTCTGAGGTGAGACTATTTTAAATCTTTCAAAATATAGGATACAGTTCCTTGGTGGCTCCAGGGGTAAAGAATCCACCTGCCCATGCAGGAGACTGCAGTTCAATCCCTGGGTTGGGAAGATCCCCTGGAGAAGGAGATGGCAGCTCACTCCAATGTTCTTGCCTGGAAATTTCCATGGACTGGGGCGCCTGGAGGGCTACAACCCATGGGACTGCAAAGAGCTGCACACACCACGGCCTCACCACCGTTTTGGAAGACAGAGGCCATTAACACTCGTTTTCCAGATGAGATGACTGACGCCCAGAGAGGTTACACAACTTGCCTAGGGTCACACAGCTCGATTTGGAGAAGCCAGACTGTGATCTCACGCTCTGGGCCTGAGTCCAGAGTTTCCTCATGCCTGGCTTCCTGTACGACCTGTATAGACAAGCATTCCTCATTCTCACGTTTAAATTAGAAAAAAAAAAACAAAACTAAACTAAAAACCTCACAACTACGTACCCCAAATATATTCATCTCTGTATGACTTTTTAAAGATGTTTTTAACAGGATCTGGGCAGATGAAACAAGAAATATTATCTTCTCCCCGTTTCAGAGTCTGGAAGTCCAAGACCGAGGGGTGGGCAGGCAGGCACACCCTCTGAAGGTTACACAGGGCTCTGTCCTGGCTTGCGATAGCTCTTTGCTGCTCCAAGCCACTCAGGTTCTTCTCCTGGTGTCTCTCTGAATTTCCCCTCTTATAAAGACACAGCTCATATTGCTTTAGAAGCCATCCTCCTATTCTAACTCATCGTCTTAACTGATCACAACTGTCCCCAGTCTTTTGACACACAAGGTTCCACTCTGAGATCCCAAGGGTCAGGACATCAGTGCATGAATGTTGAGACCTGTGTGTGTGTGTGTGTGTGTGTGTGACAGAGAGAGGGAGATTAGCTTTCCCTACATGAAGAGTTGGAGGTGGGTCAGCACCTTGCATACACTGGTTTATACTTGGAGAGGGTGTTCTCGTTTCTTTTTTGTGAGTGTAGGCAGTTTACAATGTTCTGTTAGTTTTAGGCATAGTCTTCCCTGGTGGCTCAGCTGGTAAACGATCAATGCAAGAGACCCAGGTTCCATCCCTGATCAGGAAGACCCCCTGGAGGAAGGCATGGCACCCCACTCCAGTACTCTTGCCTGGGGAATCCCCTGGACAGAGGAGCCTGGCGGGATACAGTCCACGGGGGTCACAAAGAGTCCGATACGACTGAGCGCTAACACATAAGGCAGTTTCAGTTCTTCTTAGAGAGACACATACATTCTTTTCCAGGTTCTTTTCCATTATCATTTATTACCACATTTTGAGTAGAGTTCCCCGTGCCATACAGTAAGACCTTGCTGTCTGATCTATTTTGCATATGGTATCGTGTATCTCTTCATCCCAAACTCCTCATTTACGCCCCCACGCTCTCCCCTTTGGTGACCAGCAGCTCGTGTTGTCTGTCTGTGAGTCTGTCTCTGTCTTGTAAACAAGGTCATTTGTACCCGTTGTCTTGGATTCTGCACGTAAGCGCTACGGCATTTGTGTTCCGCAGACTTAGTTCACTGACTGTAACACTCTGCAGGTCCCCCCGTGTGGCTGCAAGCGGCATGGTTTCATTCTTTTCCACGGCTGAGTGATATTCCGTTTGTTTCCATGTACCACATTTTCTTGAGCCGTTTCTCCATCATTGGACTTGAGCCGTTCCTCCATCATTGGACTTGAGCCGTTCCTCCGTCGATGGACTTGAGCCGTTCCTCCGTCGATGGACTTGAGCCGTTCCTCCATCATTGGACTTGAGCCGTGCCTCCGTCGATGGACTCCGTCTTGGCTCCTGTGGATGGTGGAGCAGTGACCTCTGGGGTGCAGGGGGAGCACTCACGCATGAACACGTAGGATTTCCGTGCATCATCTTTCTGCGTTCCAGACTCTAATGGCCATCTTCCTCTTTGGTCCCGATACTCAAACCCGAAACGTTCCATCAGCATTCATCTCAGTCCATCAGACTACCCGAGTCTGCCCAAACCACCCACTCTCTCCTCTCCCCTAAAGAAAGACTAAAACTCCAGCAAGCAGCTGGGCTGCTTTTTAGATGCTGAGGGTAGACGGTTAGTCTAGGAAAAAGAAAAGTACACACTAAGGAGAGCGCTGACGTTGTGTTGAGAACTGGTACCCACAGAGGATCCAAGACCAAAAATAATACAAAAAAGTCTTGACATCTCAAAATCTCTATGCCATGTTCTGAAGAGAAAAAAAAAGTAGAAACCATACAATATCATGGCAAAAAACACAAAACAAAACACCCCAAGATCTCTTCCCCAAGCAGGTTTCCACATCATGGGCCTTGCACTTAAATTTCCAGAAATCCAGCCTCATCCTCTGCAGGTGAAAATACTTTTGTGAGCTGAGATAAAGTTCAGATGCTGCCCTTAAGGTAGAAACACATTCATTGCTGATTTGCAGGCGGTGGTGAACGGGTCCAGATTCCTGATGTTAGCTAAAGGTGGTTTAGTTTCCCTGGTGGCTGAAATGATAAAGTAATCTGCCTGCAACACGGGAGACCCCGGTTGGATCCCTGGGTCAGGAAAGATCCCCTGGAGGAGGGCATGGCAACCCGCTCCAGGATTCTTTCCCAGAAAATCCTCATGGAGAGGAGCCTGGTGGGCTACAGCCCAGGAGGTCGCAAAGAGTCGGTTGCTACTGAGCAACTAACACTCTCACTTTTGCAAGGAACCTGTAGCATCAGCTAAGCTTGTCCCCCCAGCTTGCTAGAAACCCAAGCAGCAGCTTCCATCCTTTGGAAGTCCTCCACGGCAGCCCCACCCGAGATCCCCAGCTACTCTCCTCGATCCTGGGTTCTCTGACCACGTTGGTGGCCTGTGGTCCCAGCAGGACCCATTCCAGAGCTCAGACCAGAGTCGGAACCTCTCAGCCCGCATGGCCGATGGAACCCACAGATCGAGCGATTTCTTTACAATCCAAGATCCAGCTGATGCACTTAAATTTCCAGAAATCCAGCCTCATCCTCTGCAGGTGAAAATACTTTTGTGAGCTGAGATAAAGTTCAGATGCTGCCCTTAAGGTAGAAACACATTCATTGCTGATTTGCAGGCGGTGGTGAACGGGTCCAGATTCCTGATGTTAGCTAAAGGTGGTTTAGTTTCCCTGGTGGCTGAAATGATAAAGTAATCTGCCTGCAACACGGGAGACCCCGGTTGGATCCCTGGGTCAGGAAAGATCCCCTGGAGGAGGGCATGGCAACCCGCTCCAGGATTCTTTCCCAGAAAATCCTCATGGAGAGGAGCCTGGTGGGCTACAGCCCAGGAGGTCGCAAAGAGTCGGTTGCTACTGAGCAACTAACACTCTCACTTTTGCAAGGAACCTGTAGCATCAGCTAAGCTTGTCCCCCCAGCTTGCTAGAAACCCAAGCAGCAGCTTCCATCCTTTGGAAGTCCTCCACGGCAGCCCCACCCGAGATCCCCAGCTACTCTCCTCGATCCTGGGTTCTCTGACCACGTTGGTGGCCTGTGGTCCCAGCAGGACCCATTCCAGAGCTCAGACCAGAGTCGGAACCTCTCAGCCCGCATGGCCGATGGAACCCACAGATCGAGCGATTTCTTTACAATCCAAGATCCAGCTGTCCGCCTCGTTCCCATCGGTGTATCTGAGGAATTAGGAAGCCCCTTCTTTGTGGGGCAGCGCGTCTATTGCAAACAGAAGAGAAGAGCCTCCAGGGCAGTGGGGTGAAGCCAAGAATGAAAGGGACATTCCACAGGATCGACAGGGCTGGCATCTGAACGGAGGCTTTCTCAGAGCCGTGGGTGGATTCTGAAGACCTCAGATAGTCCGTGATTCTGCAAGGAAACATTGAAAGCAAGACAACGTAGTTAGGGGGGAATAAAAAGCCAAAACTTCAGTGGGTTGATCTTAATGCACTGTTAATTTTATTCACTGTAGAGGTGGCAGAGGATGAGATGGCTGGATGGCATCACTGACTCGATGGACATGAGTTTGATGAACTCCAGGAGTTGGTGATGGACAGGGAAAGCCTGGCGTGCTGCAGCCCATGGGGTCGCAAAGAGTCAGACACGACTCAGCGACTCAACAACAACATCTGTGATGAGATATGTGGTCCAGAATGTAAGTGGGTTTATTTTTTTTTCAGAAACTCTACTTCGCCCCGGGCAAACTTTCAGGCTTGGGTGTTGTATAGACAAGGCGCTTCCCGGCCAGGGTGTAAGTCAATACCACCCAACCACCAGCAGAGGGAGGCAGAGGGCAGCTATTGAGATTTTGAAGTTGCCCAAATCCAAAAAACGAAAACACGGCTGGGATAAACCTCTATTTCATAGCTTCCCTCACGGGCGGTGGAAACCTCACTCCGGCAACACCCAGATAGATGCCGACATCAGTGGTCTCAGGACCAAAGCTTGAGAGAATCTAGATTAACGTCTGAGCTGTTGCTTCTTCTGCAGGAAAGCGTCTCTCCCCGACCACCTCTTTAGCAACGTCTCTGGGAATTTCCTGGATCAGCAGCCAGGATCTCTGCTCCCAAGGGCAGCTCCCTGCGCTTGTAATTCTGCAAACCCAGGAGCTTAGACCCAAAGTTGAAGCAGAAGCCCTCCACGCCACCCCCTCCACCGCCCCCTGCACGAACTCATTTCCCTGGAGGTCGTGTGTGTGTGCTGGGTCATTCAGTCATGTACGACTCTGTGCGACCCCGAGGACTGGCCCACCAGGCTCCTCTGTCCATGGGATTCTCCAGGCAAGAATCCTGGAGTGGGCTGCCATTTCCTCCTCCAGGGGATCTTCCCGACCCAGGGATCGAATCTGCGTCTCCTGCATTGGCAGGCGGCCTCTTTAAGACTGAGGCCACCAGGGAAGTCTGACGTGCAGCAGAGTGATGCCACAGTTTTATAGATTGTACTTAAAATTTGAAGGAGGAAACCGCAACCCACTCCAGTACTCTCGCCTGGAGAATGCCATGGACAGAGGAGCCTGGCCGGCTACAGTCCACGGGGTCACAAAGAGTCAGACAGACGCAAGTGAGTTAGCACACGTTTAAAATCATTATGAAATATTGGCTCTATTGTAGCCGGGGATGTTCCAAACAATATATCCTTGTAGCTTACTTACTTTGTACACGGTAAGTAAGTGTTAGTCGCTCAGCCGTGTCTAATTCTTTGCGACCCCTTGGACTACAGCCTACCAGGCTCCTCTGTCCATGAGATTTTCCAGGCAAGGAGACTGGAATGGGTTGCCGTTTAGCTGGTTCTTTTTAATCCCCTCCCCTCCATCTAACCGCTGCCTTCTACCATCTCCCCACTGGGAACGACTGGCTTGTTGTCTGTATCTGTGAGTCTGCCTGTTTTTCACTCACTCATCTATCTATATGCATTTTCAAAATCGGGCTTTGCCAGTTAAGGCAGACACAATTGTGGGGGAGGGGAGACTTGCCGTTTGTCCTCAGACAGTTCCTCCTCCGGTTATAGTAGGTGACCGCCGCCCCGATCAGCGTCACCACCACCACGGAGACGATGGGAGATGCAATTTTCGCTACTGTGTCACCTGCGGGAATCCAGGGGAACAAGACGGTCTCAGGAAAAAACAGCGCCAGTGGGGACAACTTGTATTGCCAGGGACTCCCCACTCACCCCTGCCCCCAGCCCTCTCCGCCCTCCTATTCACGGGAAAAGGATGGAATTCATGGAAGGAGCTCAAGGGACACATCCTGCTTTATGTAAGGGGCGCTTACTAACCACGTCTGATCGGTCTGGGGGCATCCAACGGTTTTGTACAGAAGATATAGAGATATATATATTTAATTTAATGGGTGTGTTTGGATGAATTTGTCTCTTTGGGGACAGAAAATGTTGACTCATGTTCTTCAGTTGCTCAGTCGTAGCCGACTGTGTGCGACCCCGTGGACTGCAGCATGCCAGGCCTCCCTGTCCTTCACCATCTCCTGGAGCTTGCTGAAACTCATGTCCATCGAGGCAGTGACACCATCCAAGCATTTCATCCTCGGTCGTCCCCTTCTCCTCCCGCCTGCAATCTTTTGCGCATCAGGGTCTTTTCCACTGAGTCAGCTCTTCGCATCAGGTGGCCACAGGATTGGAGCTTCAGCTTCAGCATCAGTCCTTCCAGTGAATCTTCAGGACTGATTTCCTTTAGGATGGACTGGCTGGGCCTCCCTGCCGTCCACGGGAATGCGTGTATACAGTGCAGAGCAGACCAGGGATCACCCGGCCAGTTACCCTGTAGCCCCCTTATCCATCACATTCCATACTCTGGCCCCACAAGTAGTACAGTTCCTGGGGGTCCGTTCAGTCAAAGCTAAAGCTAGCACAACGCCTCTGTCTCCTGTCCTGCCCGACTCCCATGCTTCTGTAGACCGTGCCTTGGAGATGTCCCATTCAGGAGCAGTCATTATGTCTTCCAGCCCACCCCAATCCTGGGTGAGTCCTCTGTGCTGGCAAAAGTGAAAAAGTCTTAGCCGCTTCATTCGTGTCCAACTCTCTGTGACCCCACCGACTGTAGCCCCACCAGGCTTCCTCTGTCCATGGAATCTCCAGGCCAGAATACTGGAGTGGGTAGCCATTCCCTTCTCCAAGGGATCTTCCCAACAAAGGAATCGAACCAGGGGTTCCTGCACTGCAGGCGGATTCTTTACCAGCTAAGCCACCATGGAAGCTCAAGAATACTGGAGTGGGTAGCCCATCCCTTCTCCAGGGGAATCTTCCCAACTCAGGAATCGAACTGGGGTCTCCTGTATTGCAGGCGGAGTCTTTACCAACTGAGCTATCAGGGAAGCCCCTGTCCTGCCACAGACTCCATGAATCCGTGTGTCAGACCTGATTCTTGTCTGGGGAGCATCTCTCCTCCCCTACCTCCAGCCCATGACAAGGAAAGAACCCGTGGCCTCCGCAAACGTCCCGCAAACACCCATGCGTCCCGGAAACGGCAATACGTCCTGCAAATGGCAATACTGTGGCCCTGCCCCGGTCCTGGGCCTGACGGGTTAGAAAGACAGCTCTGTCCGTTTCTTCTCCCTCAAAGCCTTGGGGTCAGCCGGGCGGGTCACCGTCACCCTGCACTGGTGTCAGCCTCTAGATCCCTGAGAGGCTGGCCTCTGCCATCCCAGCGACACACGGCCGACGCCCGCTGGCCGGACCCCAGACCTCCCCTGCACACCCATGACGGGGCGGGCAGGGCCCTGCTGGGGCCTTCTCCGGGGGTGAAGGCTGTGGTTTCTCGACTGCTCTCCTTCGAGGCTTGTGGTCGATGAAACGGGTGCCGGCGGTGGGCAGCAGTAGCTCCAAGCACCATAGCCAGCTCACAGAGTCTCAGGCGTCTTGCAGCTCCGAGTCGGTCCCCAGAGCATCAGGCGTCTTGCAGCTCTGAGTCGGTCCCCAGATCTCCTCTGACCTCCCTGGGACAGACCCTGCCTGGAAGGAGCTTCTGAATGCCCACACAGAGAAGGTGGTCCCTGAACACCCTCCGTGGAAACAATACCACTCCAGCCCTGGACCCTCCACAGCCACGTGGGGAGCCCGCCCCTGAGAAGGCCAGAAGCCCCGAACCCCAGGCCATACCTGGCAGGTTGCCCTGCGTGGAGTAGCCGTCTCCACCTGGAAGGGGACAAGCAGACAGTCACATGGTATTTGGAAGAGCTGGTCACCGGCTGCCTGCTGCTGGGAGGTGGGCATTACACCTCCAAGCCGGGGAGGGGACGGGGGTGAGGCTGGCACCTCAGGGCATAGGGATACACACAAAGGCATGTACAAGAAGCACATGCACACACCCATATACACATATGCACACACACATCCCAAACACACACCCATATACACACACACCCCACATACACACACACCCATATACACACATGTGTGCACACAAACACCATGCATACACCCATATACACACATGCAACATACCACATGCACACAACACACCCATATACACATATGCACACACACACCCCACATACACACACACCCATACACACACACATGTGCACACATACCACACCCCCCATATACACACATGTACACACATGCAACAGACCACACGCACACAACACACCCATATACACATATGACACACACATCCAAGATAAACACACACCCATACACACACCCCACATATACACACACACACCATATACACACATGTGTGCACACAAACACCATGCATACAGCCATATACACATCTGCAACATACCACACGCACACAACACACCCATATACACATATGCACACACACATCCCACATAAACACACACCCATACACACACACCCCACATACACACACACACCATATACACACATGTGTGCACACAAACACCACGCATACACCCATATACACACACACACCCATATACACACACACACCCCCACACACACCCCCACATACACACCCATATACACACATGTGTGCACACAAACACCATGCATACACCCATATACACACATGCAACATACCACATGCACACAACACACCCATATACACATATGCACACACACATCCCACATAAACACACACCCATACACACACACCCCACACATACACACACACCATATACACACATGTGTGCACACAAACACCACGCATACACCCATATACACACACACACCCATATACACACACACACCCCCACACACACCCCCACATACACACCCATATACACACATGTGTGCACACAAACACCATGCATACACCCATATACACACATGCAACATACCACATGCACACAACACACCCATATACACATATGCACACACACATCCCAGATAAACACACACCCATATACACACACCCCACATACACACACACCATATACACACATGTGTGCACACAAACACCACGCATACACCCATATACACACACACACCCATATACACACACACACCCCCACACACACCCCCACATACACACCCATATACACACATGTGTGCACACAAACACCATGCATACACCCATATACACACATGCAACATACCACATGCACACAACACACCCATATACACATATGCACACACACATCCCAGATAAACACACACCCATATACACACACCCCACATACACACACACCATATACACACATGTGTGCACACAAACACACGCATACACCCATATACACATCTGCACACACACATCCCACATAAACACACACCCATATACACACACCCATATACACACACCCCCACACACACACCCCCACATACACACCCATATACACACATGTGTGCACACAAACACCACGCATACACCCACACACCCATATACACACGTGTGCACACACACCACACACACCCATATACACACGTGTGCACACAAACACCACGCATACACACATGTACACACATGCAACATACCACACGCACACAACACACCCATATACACATATGCACACACATATCCCACATAAACACACACCCATATACACACACACCCCACATACACACACACACACCCATATACACATATGCACACACACATCCCAGATAAACACATACCCATATACACACATACCCCACATACACACACACCCATATACACACATGCAACATACCACATGCACACAACACACCCATATACACATATGCACACACACATCCCACATAAACACACACCCATACACACACACCCCACATACACACCCATATACACACATGTGCACACACACACCACACATACACCCATATACACACATGTACACACACACCTCACACACACACACACCCATATACACACATGTACACACATGCAACACAGACCACATGCATGCACACAACATCCTCACTGCAACACAGAGCCATATACATGCATGTATATGCATGCAACACACCACACACGCACACATATCCCACACCACACCCATATACACACACGTCCATACATGCAATGTGTCTACACACAAATCACCACACACAGCACACACACCCATATACACACATGTACATACATGAAACACACAACACCCCCACAACACACATCCATATGCATACATGTACACACACAGCCCCCACACATGAACATACATGCAAAAACCCCACATACATGCACACAAACACAACACCCACACACACATGCAACACCCCACATCCATACAGACATGCACATACAACACACCGACACACCCTCTGCACACTTGCGCATACACATGAGCACGCATGTACAACACGAGCACACGCCCCCCACACACATCGGCACAGCCATGTGAGCACACAGGCAGGCGTGCACACAAGCATCACAGGCACTGTGCCAGTGTGGAGATGAGCGTGGACACACACGTGCATATCTCCACATGCGTGTACACAGTACACGCCCACACATGTACATATGAACACACAAGAGCTGCACATATGTCCACAAGCACACAGCCGCCCCGACACGCACACACACAGCGCACACGCACGGGCACGTGTGTTTCAGATTCATACGCACACATGCACAGACACACAGCGTGAAGGCGCATGTGGACATATGCCCACATGTGTAAACGCAAGCGCCCTCCCAGCCACATGCACGTGGAGGGACACACACATGCTGACACGCATGTGCACAGGCAGGAACATGCATGAGCAAGCCTGCACTTCTTGGAAGGATTGCGACCCACGTCCCATGCAAACCCCTCCCCAGCTTCGGTGCGCAGTGAGGACGCAGATCAGAGACCCAGGCGGTCAGGCAGCGCCCACGCAGGGGTTAGCCCCTCAGCAGGAGAACTTCTCCTGGCTGGGCTTTTACGAAAGACCTCCTTTACCATAATTAATGCCAGGGGAGCCGGGTCTGTAGCGCCCTCCTCGTCCTGCAGGACAGAAAGGCCACGTGAAGAGGAAGGTAAGGCTCGGAAATGCCGCAGACATCCCCAAAGGAAGCTTCGAGAAAGACAGGACCCCAACGCAGAGGCTGTGACATCCGGGCAAAAGCCCCACCCTGATTCTCCCCGAGCCAGAGGAAGAGACAAGCGTACCCCGGGACATTCCATGGCAGCACCGAGTGGGGCTGAGCTCACCTTGCAAGTTCAGCAGGTCTGCTAATGCCGGGGGCATGCTGACCCCCAGCTGCACAGAGAGGGGGCTTGCCTGAGCTCAAAACCCCACTTCTCAGGGCGTCCAGGGAAAAGTCCAGTCCCCAAGGCCAGGAAGCATCCCCCACAGGCAGAAACAGTCATCTCAGCGACTGAGAAATAAAGGACCTTTCTCCACACCTTCTTATGTCCAAGGGCAGTTTTTTTTTTCCTGTTTTTGGCTGCATGCAGAATATGCAGGATTTTTATTCCCTGACCAGGCACCGATCTCAGATCCTGGCAGTGAAAGTCCACAGTCCTACTGACTGGACCACCAGGGAAGTCCCCAGGGAGGAATTTTTAAAAAGCGATTCCCTGGGGGCTCAAGATGGTAAAGAATGCACCTGCAATGCAGGAGACCCGGGGGTCTGAAAGATTCCCCTGGAGGAGGGAAGGGCAACTGACTGCAGTGCAGTATTCTGGCCTGGAGAATCCCACGGACAGAGGAGCCTGGCGGGCTACAGTCCATGGGGTCTCAAAGAGTCAGAGACAACTTAGCGACTACACAGCGCCAACAGCTATCTTTACAAAGTATCACAGGACTACTTTGTAAAATGTTTCATGCGGATTCTGTCTCAGTTTAGAAACACGAATCCAGTGCATTCTGCTTTTCTGGCTCAACTTGCTCCCAAGTTCACGTGACAGCACCAGAGACCCTCTGGAGAGCTCAAGATCCACCCCTCCCTGGAGAAAAGCTCGGTGTAGACAAGAATGGAGTCTGTCACTTCGGGGTAAATTCCTTGCGTTCTCGGCATAATGCACTGTCCCCATGAAGAATCCGCAATTCCTGGGCTGTTCTCTGCCTAATGAGGCTTGTAGCCGGGGGCTCTGTGTGCTGTTACCTGGACAGAGGGGGGTGGGGCCAGGCCCTGGACACCTGGACGAAACCAAGCTGAGGGTCAGCAGCGAAGCGGCCGACACCCGAGATCCAGGAGGAAGCTCTAATGGGAGCCCCGGAAAAGCCCACCCAGGCCCGCCACCCCCACAGGCCCCAGCGCTGCGTGTAGCGGGCGCGTTACCGTAGCTGTCGTGTCCCGGCTGGTACCCGCCTCCGCCGCCTCCTGCAGGAGAGGAGAGGGATGTGACGGCCATTCGGAGCATGGACCTTGGGGTCCAGAGGCGTCCGCCTGGCTGGCGACAAAGCCGGACCCAGCAGTCACCCCCAAAAGAGTGCTTGTCGTCCAGGGGCTCAGTCAGGTCCGACCCTGCGACCCCATGGACCACAGCACCCAGGCCTCCCTGTCCATCACTCACTCCTGAAGCTGGCTCAGACTCACGTCCGTCGAGTCGGTGATGCCATCCAACCCTCTCATCCCCTGTCGCTCCCTCCTCCTCCTGCCCCCAATCTCTCCCAGCATCAGGGTCTTGTCCACTGAGTCGTCTGGAGCCCTATGTGGTGAAAAGCTCAGGACCTTCCAGAAAATGCTCGACGGAGTCCCTCCCCCAGAGTCATGGCTTCTGGATGGAAAAACTCATGCCACAGACAGCCCTTCAGAAAGCTGAGTGTTTGCAGAGATTACGCATGCCCCCCCAGCGCCGATCTAGGGCTTCAAAGCAAGACAGGCTTACCCCCCACCTCCAGGGACACAGTTCTATCATGCTGTACCTCAACTGTATCACATTAAATATGCATTTTGGGGGTGAGAAGATACACAGAGACACATCTGCAAAGGTTTGTATGGACACAACATCTGTGTAAAGAGAGGTGTGTGCGTGCTGTCCCTCATTCGTGTCCGACTCTCTGGACTACAGCCCGCCAGGCTCTCTGTCCCTGGGAGTCTCCAGGCAAGAAGACTGGAGTGGGTTGTCATGCCCTCCTCCAGGGGATCTTCCCGACCCAGGGATGGAACCCCGGTCTCCTGCATGGCAGGCGGATTCTCTACTACTGAGCCACCTGGGAAGCCCCAAAATAGCAACTGAGGAGTATAGCTAGATATAGATTGAGATACAGACATGGCTGCAGGCATAGCTGTAGACAGACACAGGTATACATATAGGTACAGTACAGACATGGATATATGGGTGGGCTTCCTGGTAGCTCCGTTGGTAAGGAATCCGCCGGCCATGCAGGAGACTCTGGTTTGATTCCTGGCTTGGGAAGATTTGTTGGAGAAGAGATAGGCTACCTACTCCAGTATTTTGGGCTTCCCTGGTGGCTCAGCTGGTGAAGAATCTGCCCGCAATGTGGGACACCTGGGTTTGATCCCTGCGTTGGGAAGATCCCCTGGAGGAGGGCATGGCAACCCATTTCGGTATTCTAGCCTGGACGAGAATTCATGCCTGGGATACCCTGTCCAGTATCAAATAGACAGAGGACCCTGGTGGGCTAGAGTCCACGGGGTCGCGAAGAGTTGGACACGAATGAGTGACTGAGCACAGCACAGACATAGCTAAAGATATAAATGTGCATATATAGAGACAGATAGGTTCCAAATAGGAAAAGGAGTACGTCAAGGCTGTATATTGTCACCCTGCTTATTTAACTTCTATGCAGAGTACATCATGAGAAACGCTGGACTGGAAGAAACACAAGCTGGAATCAAGATTGCCAGGAGAAATATCAATAACCTCAGATATGCAGATGACACCACCCTTATGGCAGAAAGCGAAGAGGAGCTAAAAAGCCTCTTGATGAAAGTGAAAGAGGAGAGTGAAAGAGTTGCCTTAAAGCTCAACATTCAGAAAACGAAGATCATGGCATCTGGTCTCATCACTTCATGGGAAATAGATGGGGAAACAGTGGGAAAAGTGTCAGACTTTATTTTTTGGGCCCCAAAATCACTGTAGACGGTGACTGCAGCCACGAAATTAAGTTGGCTTAAAGCTCAACATTCAGAAAACAAAGATCATGGCATCTGGTCCCATCACTTCATGGCAAATAGATGGGGAAACAGTGTCAGACTTTATTTTGGGGGGCTCCAAAATCACTGCACATGGTGACTGCAGCTATGAAATTAAAAGACATTTACTCCTTTGGAAGGAAAGTTATGACCAACGTAGATAGCATATTAAAAATCAGAAACATTACTTTGCCAACAAAGGTCCATCTAGTCAAGGCTATGGTTTTTCCTGTGGTCATGTATGGATGTGAGAGTTGGACTATAAAGAAAGCTGAGTGCAGAAGAATTGATGCTTTTGAACTGTGGTGTTGGAGAAGGCTCTTCAGAGTCCCTTGGACTGCAAGGAGATCCAATCAGTCCATCCTAAACAACATCAGTCCTGAGTATTCTTTGGAAGGACTGATGTTGAAGCTGAAACTCCAATACTTTGGCCACCTCATGTGAAGAGGTGACTCCTTGGAAAAGACTCTGATGCTTGGAGGGATTGGGGGCAGGAGGAGAAGGGGGCAACAGAGGATGAGATGGCTGGATGGCATCACCGACTCGATGGATGTAAGTCTGAGTGAACTCTGGAAGTTGGTGATGGACAGGGAGGCCTGGCGAGCTGCGATTCATGGGGTCGCAAAGAGTCAGACACGACTGAGCGACTGAACTGAGCTCATGGCCCAGCAATCTGACCTCGAGGCATATACCTGGAGAAAACCATAAATTGCAAAGATACACACACCTTGACGATCATAGCAACACTAGTCACAACATTCAATCCGGGGAAGCAACCAAGCTGTCCACCAACAGAGGCACAGACGAGGAAGGCGTGGAATATGACTCAGATGAAGAAGCCGTGCTATACACCACCGCGGGATATGACTCAGCCGCAAAAGGAGAAAGAAGCCCGGTGTGCTTAGCATACCAGAACCACTTTGCTGGGATGAAGAACGCGCAGCATCAGGGGTTACTAGCGAGAGGCAAACCAGGCTTCAATGCAGAGTCCCTTGCACTGGTCAGAATGGCCACTGTAAACAACTCCACAAACACTCAGTGCTGAAGTGTCTGCAAAGGAAACAGCATTCTCCTCCTGCCCCCTGGGAATGCGGATGGTGCCAACCACCATGGAGAGCAGTATGGATGCTCCTCAGACAATTAAAAGAGAGAGAGAGAGAGAGAAGGCAATCAGAACACCCCTTAACACCACACACAGCAAGAATCTGCAAACAGTCTAAGACCTGGATGGAAGGACAGGTTCTATGAGATTCTTAGGGGAAATACACGCGGGACACATTTTGACACCCACCCCTTAGAATAATGGGGCTTCCCTGGTAACTCAGCTGCTGAAGACTCTGCATGCAATGCGGGAGACCCCTGGTTTGATTCCTGGGTTGGGAAGATCCCCCTGGAGAAGAGACAGGCTACCCACTCCAGGATTCTTGGGCTTCCCTGGTGGCTCAGCTGGTAAAGAATCCGCCTGCAATGCGGGAGACCTGGGTTCCATCCTTGGGTCGGGAAGATCCCCTGGAGGAGGGAAAGGCCACCCACTCCAGTGTTCCGGCCTGGAGAATCCCATGGGCTGTATAGTCCATGGGGTCGTAGAGAGTCAGACACGACTGAACGACTTTCACTTAGAAGAATGAAAACGAAATCCAAAATGAAAACAGGACCTAATTAACCTAATTTCCACATCCAGGACATCCCCAAGGAAAGAGAAATCCCTAAAATTGTTGGGGGGGGGATCATTTTCAAATGAAGATACCTGCCAGAAATTCATCTCCAAAACATACAAACAGCTCCTGCACCTCAATGTCAAAAACATAACCAACCCATGAAAAAAAAGGGGGCCAAAGATGGAAGTGCATATTTCTTCCAAGAAACCACAGAGGTTGCATTAGATTCATGAAAAGTGCTGGGCACCAGGAATTATAAGGGAGAGGCCGATCAAATTCCAGCGAGGTGTCACGTCAGCTGAGAATGGTCACGGTCAAACCCTCGACACACATCCAATGCCGCAGAGGCGGGGGAAGACAGGGACCCTCCTCCGGGGACGCTCGGAATGCAGACAGGTGATGGGCGTCATGCAGGACAGTGTAAGGGGCGCCTGAAACGATGGAAGCCAGAACGGAATGGGACTATTCCCCAAGACCGTTCACAAAGGTGCGCGTCAGGAAAGACTCAGGTCTAAATCAGAGCACCAAGACTGTGAGCTTCGGGAGGAAAATACAGTCAGGACTGCCTGGCCATCCACTCAGAGTGATGAAATAGACAGCAAAAAGGCAAGAAAACAGGACCTAGCTAACCGCAAAAGAATCTGCACAGCGCGGGGAATCCCACAGGAAAAGATAACGCTCAGAATGGCAAACGATCTTTGCAAACCAAGACACCCACGGAGAACTCGTGTCCGAAACACAGAAACAGCTTGTGCGGCTCTGTGTCACACACACACACACACACACAAGAAATAAAGGGGACATAGATTGAAACGGGTATGTCTTCCGAGAAGGCAGTGAGATTGCATTAGGGACATGAAAACGTGCTAAGCGTTACTGCTTATCAGAGAGAGGCCACGTGAAAGTCTGGTGAGGTATCATCACCGGACACCTTGCCCGTCTTGTGAGAACGGGCATCTCACAAAGTCTCCAAAAATAAGTGCTGAAGAGGGTGTGGAGGGGAGAGAGCCTCCCTGCGTTGTTGCTGGGAATGGGAAACGGTCCATGGAGGAGGGAGAAGAGTATGGGGGTCCTTCAGAAAACGAAACAGAGAAGCAACTTAGCACACGCTCACCCAGACTGCGGGCACAGAGCCAGAGAAACCCCGGGGTTTCCAAAACATAGGTACCCTCGGGAGGTCACAGCCACGCCAGGAAAATAACCAGGACACGGAAACAGCCTGAGCGTTCCGGGACAGGTGAACAGGTAAAGAAGGGGTGGGCCACACAGAGATGCCAAACCATTACTCAGCCATGGACGGGCAGGAGAGAATGCCAGGTCCAGTCTGAGAGAAGGAAGCAGGGATGCTCAGACCTAGAGGAGCAAGGCAGACAGGGCGAAAACCACAGGAGACCACTTGTGCCTGGAATCTAACAATGGATACAAGCAACTGCTTTACGGAATAGAAACAGACGTTGGAACAGAGAAAAGAAACTTACGGCCAAGATTATCCCAAAATGCGTCTTATGGGTGAGGGGCCTGGTGCCATTCTGAGTTTTAAGACATTCCTTTCTTTCACTAGCGACTGCTATATAACACCAAAGAATTGATGCTTTTGAACTGTGGTGTTGGAGAAGACTCTTGAGAGTCCCTTGGACTGCAAGGAGATCCAACCAGTCCATTCTGAAGGAGATCAGCCCTGGGATTTCTTTGGAAGGAATGATGCTAAAGCTGAAGCTCCAGTACTTTGGCCACCTTATGCGAAGAGTTGACTCACTGGAAAAGACCCTGATGCTGGGAGGGATTGGGGGCAGGAGGAGAAGGGGACGACAGAGGATGAGATGGCTGGATGGCATCACGGACTCGATGAACATGAGTCTGAGTGAACTCCAGGAGTTGGTGATGGACAGGGAGGCCAGGCATGCTGCGATTCATGGGGTCACAAAGAGTCGGACACGACTGAGCGACTGAACTGAACTGAGATATACATATACCTACAGGTAACCATATATAAAAAATATATATATTCAAATATACATACAGATAAACATAGATACAGATCAATGTACATATAGATGTAGGTATAGCTTAGATAGATAGCTATAGATATAAATATATACAGTTATAGCTATGGCTATAGATAAACATGTATTTTTTATCTACAGCTATATGTTATCTGTGTCTATGTGTGTCTATATGTATTTTTATCTATATCTGTTTATCTATATAGATTTTATCTGTGTATCTATGTTTATCTATTTGTTTAGATAAACACAGACATAGATAAAAATCCATATAGTTACACATATAGATTGGAGAAGGAAATGGCAATCCACTCCAGTCTTCTTGCCTGGAGAATCCCGTGGACAGAGAAGCCTAGTACACTACAGTCCACGGGGTCGCAAAGAGTCGGACACGACTGAACGACTTCACCTTCCCTTGGAGGTCTGGCCATGCAACACACATCAGCTGCAGATAGAATATGTATGCAGGTACAGATATACACATCCATACAGACAGACGCAGACACAGATCCATACAGATACACTTGGATCACGGCATACACACAGATATAGATAGATATGCATAAAGACACAGACATAGCTACACCCTGACCCGCCACACGCAGCGCGCACGCACGGGCACGTGTGTTTCAGATTCACACGCACGCATGCACAGACACACGGCGTGAAGGCGCATGTGGACATATGCCCACATGTGTAAACGCAAGCGCCCTCCCAGCCACATGCACATGGAGGGACACACACATGCCGACACGCGTGTGCACAGGCAGGAACATGCATGAGCAAGCCTGCACTTCTTGGAAGGATTGCGACCCGCGTCCCATGCAAACCCCTCCCCAGCTTCGGTGCGCAGTGAGGACGCCGATCAGAGACCCAGGCGGTCAGGCAGCGCCCACGCAGGGGTTAGCCCCTCAGCAGGAGAACTTCTCCTGGCTGGGCTTTTACGAAAGACCTCCTTTACCATAATTAATGCCAGGGGAGCCGGGTCTGTAGCGCCCTCCTCGTCCTGCAGGACAGAAAGGCCACGTGAAGAGGAAGGTAAGGCTCGGAAATGCCGCAGACATCCCCAAAGGAAGCTTCGAGAAAGACAGGACCCCAAAGCAGAGGCTGTGACATCCGGGCAAAAGCCCCACCCTGATTCTCCCCGAGCCAGAGGAAGAGACAAGCGTACCCTGGGACATTCCCTGGCAGCACCGAGTGGGGCCTTGCAAGTTCAGCAGGTCTGCTAATGCCAGGGGCATGCTGACCCCCAGCTGCACAGAGAGGGGGCTTGCCTGAGCTCAAAACCCCACTTCTCAGGGCGTCCAGGGAAAAGTCCAGTCCCCAAGGCCAGGAAGCATCCCCCACAGGCAGCAAACAGTCATCTCAGCGACTGAGAAATAAAGGACCTTTCTCCACACCTTCTTATGTCCAAGGGCAGTTTTTTTTTTCCTGTTTTTGGCTGCATGCAGAATATGCAGGATTTTTATTCCCTGACCAGGCACCAATCTCAGATCCTGGCAGTGAAAGTCCACAGTCCTACTGACTGGACCACCAGGGAAGTCCCCAGGGAGGAATTTTTAAAAAGCGATTCCCTGGGGGCTCAAGATGGTAAAGAATGCACCTGCAATGCAGGAGACCGGGGGTCTGAAAGATTCCCCTGGAGGAGGGAAGGGCAACTGACTGCAGTGCAGTATTCTGGCCTGGAGAATCCCACGGACAGAGGAGCCTGGCGGGCTACAGTCCATGGGGTCTCAAAGAGTCAGAGACAACTTAGCGACTACACAGCGCCAACAGCTATCTTTACAAAGTATCACAGGACTACTTTGTAAAATGTTTCATGCGGATTCTGTCTCAGTTTAGAAACACGAATCCAGTGCATTCTGCTTTTCTGGCTCAACTTGCTCCCAAGTTCACGTGACAGCACCAGAGACCCTCTGGAGAGCTCAAGATCCACCCCTCCCTGGAGAAAAGCTCGGTGTAGACAAGAATGGAGTCTGTCACTTCGGGGTAAATTCCTTGCGTTCTCGGCATAATGCACTGTCCCCATGAAGAATCCGCAATTCCTGGGCTGTTCTCTGCCTAATGAGGCTTGTAGCCGGGGGCTCTGTGTGCTGTTACCTGGACAGAGGGGGGTGGGGCCAGGCCCTGGACACCTGGACGAAACCAAGCTGAGGGTCAGCAGCGAAGCGGCCGACACCCGAGATCCAGGAGGAAGCTCTAATGGGAGCCCCGGAAAAGCCCACCCAGGCCCGCCACCCCCACAGGCCCCAGCGCTGCGTGTAGCGGGCGCGTTACCGTAGCTGTCGTGTCCCGGCTGGTACCCGCCTCCGCCGCCTCCTGCAGGAGAGGAGAGGGATGTGACGGCCATTCGGAGCATGGACCTTGGGGTCCAGCAGGCGTCCGCCTGGCTGGCGACAAAGCCGGACCCAGCAGTCACCCCCAAAAGAGTGCTTGTCGTCCAGGGGCTCAGTCAGGTCCGACCCTGCGACCCCATGGACCACAGCACCCAGGCCTCCCTGTCCATCACTCACTCCTGAAGCTGGCTCAGACTCACGTCCGTCGAGTCGGTGATGCCATCCAACCCTCTCATCCCCTGTCGCTCCCTCCTCCTCCTGCCCCCAATCTCTCCCAGCATCAGGGTCTTGTCCACTGAGTCGTTGGAGCCCTATGCGGTGAAAAGCTCAGGACCTTCCAGAAAATGCTGGAGGGAGTCCCTCCCCCAGAGTCATGGCTTCTGAATGGAAAAACTCATGCCACAGACAGCCCTTCAGAAAGCTGTGTGTTTGCAGAGATTACGCATGCCCCCCCAGCGCCGATCTAGGGCTTCAAAGCAAGACAGGCTTACCCCCCACCTCCAGGGACACAGTTCTATCATGCTGTACCTCAACTGTATCACACTAAATATGCATTTGGGGGGAAAAGATACACATGGACAAAGTTATAGATACAGATATAGACAGATATGCATATAGGTGGAAATACAGCGATACATATCGGTATGTGGCTGTAGACACGTACCTGGACATGTATATAAGTACGCGTGTCAGTGGAGGTGTGTACATGTGTACACACACACACATATTTACGTGGAGACGACCCCCACTTCTAAGCAGCATCGGCCCTATGGCCGGTTCCGTCCACCTTGCAGACCGCAGGAGTGGACAGCTTCAGGGACGCGGCTCCCTCCCGCTCCCCCAGAGGTTGGAGGGGAGAGTCCACAGCCCACCACCTTCCTCGCGGGGTCTGGGGTGGGGTCACAGAAGCCTGCACGTACCTGCGGGCGGCCTGGGTGGGTAGCGGCCGCCGTCGATGAGGTCCGAGTCGCTCAGGAAGCCTGTGGACAGAGCAGAGGGCGGTCAGAGCCCGCGGTGCGGGGAGCCCCCTGAACACCCAAGCCCACGCATCAGGGGCGCATGGACAGCTTATGGAGAGGGGGGGTTCCACAATTGGAGAACCCGTGCCGAAAGATCCACGGGCCGAAAACAAGACTCGACACAGCCAACATAAATATAAATATAAATATAGGACTCTTTAAAAAGAATTGCTTTAAAAAAAGAGAGAGATTCTGCATATTTCAAATGCAACGCGTCTTTCACCATTGAGGACCAAATTCTCCAAAACATGTTCCGGAAGGCGTCTTAGTCCTTCCGAAGACGCTTCCGGAGGCCGTCTTAGTCCGGGGACTCACCTCCACTGTTACCAGGCTGCGGGCGAGGAGGCGGTGGCCTCGGCCTTGGGTAGATATCTGTCGGAAAACACGTGATTTTAGGAAATGAGGGACAGCTTCCCACGACAAACCATTCACACAATACAAAAGGCCGGTTACACAGTGCCGTCCTGGCTAATTTATGTTTGCTGTTTATTGCTTCCACGGAATCTGTGGTGCTCAGAATCCCCAAGCATAAAGCCCTTTTTAAGCATTAGTTTTTACTGGAGTATAGTTGTATCCCTGGTGGCTCAGACGGTAAAGCATTTGCCTGCAATGCAGGAGACCTGGGTTTGATCCCTGGGTGGGGAAGATCCCCTGGAGGAGGGCATGGCAACCCAGTCCAGTGTTCTTGCCTGGAGAATCCCATGGACAAATGGGCCTGGCGGGCGGCAGTCCACGGGGTCGCAGAGAGTCAGACATGATTAGCAACTCATACACACACACACACACACACACACACACACACACACAGAGTTACTTCATTTGTGTTGTGTTCATTTCTGCTGTATGGCAAAATGAATCTACAATGCGTATGTACTCAGTCGTGTCCGTGTCCAGGCAGCAATACTAGAGTGGGTTGCCATGCTTTCCTCCAGGGGGATCGTTCCGGACCCAGGGATCGAACCCTCATCTCTTGTCTCCTGTGTTGGCAGGCGGGTTTTTTACCCACCTGGGAAGCTCACGTAACTTACAGGAAATAGAAATTCATTACTCAGGGCCACTACCACCATTTTAAAGGCATTAGATTCGAGCAGGCTTTAAAAACAAAAGCCAGAAAGCAACCTTCCTCTGTTCTGAAATGTGTCAGCCGCTGGAGTCCTGAGTCACACAGGGTCCCCTCCCAAGCCTGAGGCTGGCCTCGCACGCTGCCGGGTGGATGAGTCTCCCGGGACCCGAGAAGTGACTCATCTTACAGGACGGCCAGCATCTATGATTCTCTGGGGCCCACAGGAGGGAAGGCCATGAAAACATGTTCCTCTCACGTTTCCCAAAACACTGCAGCAAGAAACAGCCCACATTAGACAAGCAGAGACATCACTTTGCAGACAAGTCTGTATACTCGAAGCTCTGGTGCTTCTAATGGTCATGTGTGGATGTGAGAGTTGGACCATATAGAAGGCTGAGCGCCAAAGAATTGATGCTTTTGAACTGTGGTGTTGGAGAAGACACTTGAGTCCCTTGGACTGCAAGGAGATCCAACCAGTCCATCGTAAAGGAGATCAGTCCTGAATAGTCACTGAAAGTGAAAGGTTTATTGTTGAATTACGACGCCGGGATTCTTGGCCCCTGGAGGAGAAGAATTCAATCCGGGGCCAAATACTAGGCTCAATTGCTCAGAGCTTTTGTGTAATAAAAGTTTTATTAAAGTATAAAGGAGATAGAGAAAGCTTCTGACATAGGCATCAGAAGGGGGCAGAAAGAGTACCCCCCTGCTAGTCTTTAGCTGGATGTTATATAGTCACCAGCAGCCTGTTAATGAAAGAAAGGAATGTCTCAAAACTCAGAATGGCACCAGGCCCCTCACCCATAAGATGTATTTTGGAATAATCTTGGCTCCAAATGGTTTATCTTGGGCCATAAAAGGATGAACTTGAATCTTGAAGAATGGCAGATCACCATACAAATAATTCCATTTACATAGATTAGAGGAACATTATCGGAGTATAACATAATGGTTTATCAAGTAGGTTCTGAGCCCCAAAAAATAAAGTCTGACACTGTTTCTACTGTTTCCCCATCTATTTCCCATGAAGTGATGGGATCAGATGCCATGATCTTCGTTTTCTGAATGTTGAGCTTTAAGCCAGCTTTTTCACTCTCCTCTTTCACTTTCATCAAGAGGCTTTTTAGCTCCTCTTCACTTTCTGCCTAGAGGAACAATATGGTTTATCAAGTAGGTTCTGAGCCCAAAATGGTTTATTAAGTAGGTTCTGAGCCAGCCCCAAAAAATAAAGTCTGACACTGTTTCTACTGTTTCCCCATCTATTTCCCATGAAGTGATGGGACCAGATGCCATGATCTTCGTTTTCTGAATGTTGAGCTTTAAGCCAGCTTTTTCACTCTCCTCTTTCACTTTCATCAAGAGGCTTTTTAGCTCCTCTTCACTTTCTGCCTAGAGGGACAATATGGTTTATCAAGTAGGTTCTAAGCCCCAAATGGTTTATTAAGTAGGTTCTGAGCCCAAAGGGCTTCCCTGGTAGCTCAGAGGTTAAAGCATCTGCCCGGAATGCAGGAGACCCGGGTTTGATCCCTGGGTTGGGAAGATCCCCTGGAGAAGGAAATGGCAACCTACTCCAGGACTCTTGCCTGCAGAATCCCATGGAGGGAGGAGCCTGGTAGGCTTCAGTCCATGGGGTCACAAAGAGTTGGACACGACTGAGCAACTTCACTTCACTTCACTTCTGAGCCCAAAAGGCGGAACTGACTTGAAGACAGAGTTTGGAGTAAATGCATAGTACATTAGCATAGCTTAAGATAAACATTTCCATAAGAAAAAGGCATTGGTTAACTTCAGGTGAAACCAGGTGTCATGGCAACACAGAATTTTAAGAGAAACGTCCTTTTGAATTTGTATAGAGAAAGAAAAAATATCACTAGTTTGTTTCCTCCTGCCGCTTAAGAGAGATAAAAATGTCTGACGCTTGCAGGCTATTTCCTCCGTTTGGAAACTCCTGGCCTTTCTGCCTGTTATCCTCTCAGAAGGACTGATGCTGAAGCTGAAGCTCCTATACTTTGGCCACCTGATGCAAAGAGCTGACTCATTGGAAAAGACCCTGATGCTGAGAAAGATTGAAGGCAGGAGAAGAGGACGACAGAGGATGCGATGGTTGGATGGCATCACCGACCCGACGGACATGAGCTTGAGTAAACTCCGGGAGATGGTGATGGACAGGGAGGCCTGGCATGCGGCAATCCGCGGGGTCGCAAAGAGTCAGACACAACTTAGCAACAGCAACAACAAAGGCTTCATTCAGCCTCCGTGACCTTCCCTGAGTTCCAGTGGGCAGGTTCAAAGCTGTTTCGAAATGAATGAACATACTTACTTCCACCGTTGTCGGGATTTCCAGGCTGTGGGTGGTACGGGGGCCTTGGCTTGGGGTAGATATCTGTGGGAAAATGACATTGCATGTTAAGAGAAAAATGTCCTTCCGTCAGAAGCAGCTTATAAAACAAGAATATACGCGTGACTGTACATTTTATGTTTTATTTACAGTTGGTGCTCATAAAGAATAGGTCACCATCAATAGGGTAAAAATTACTTAGCCACTAGAAGCAGAATCTCAAAATTTAGAGCTTGAAAAAACTATATGCACACACTCACAAAACTAACTGTTTAGGGTTTGTATTGTATGTATTTTCTTGGGCCCCACAATCACTGCAGATGGAGACTGCAGCCATGAAATTAAGATGCTTGCTCCTTGGAAGAAAAGCTATGACAAACCTAGATGGTGTGTTAAAAAGCAGAGGCGTTACTTTGCTGACAAAGGTCCGTCTAGTCAAAGCTATCATAAAGAATAGGTCACCATCAATAGGGTAAAAATTACTTAGCCACTAGAAGCAGAATCTCAAAATTTAGAGCTTGAAAAAACTATATGCACACACTCACAAAACTAACTGTTTAGGGTTTGTATTGTATGTATTTTCTTGGGCCCCACAATCACTGCAGATGGAGACTGCAGCCATGAAATTAAGATGCTTGCTCCTTGGAAGAAAAGCTATGACAAACCTAGATGGTGTGTTAAAAAGCAGAGGCGTTACTTTGCTGACAAAGGTCCGTCTAGTCAAAGCTATGATTTTTCCAGTGGTCATGTATGGATGTGAGAGTTGGATCATATAGAAGGCTGAGCACTGAAGAACTGATGCTTTTCAACTGTGGTGTTGGAGAAGACTCTTGAGAGTCCCTTGGACTACAAGGAGATCCAACGAGTCCATTCTAAAGGAGATCAGTGTTGGGTGTTCAGTGGAAGGAATGATGCTGAAGCTGAAGCTCCAATCCTTTGGCCACCTGATGGGAAGAGCTGACTCATTGGAAAAGACCCCGATGCTGGGAAAGATTGAAGGTGGGAGGAGAAGGGGACGACAGAGGATGAGATGGTTGGATGGCATCAGCGACTCAATGGACATGAATATGAGCAAAATTTGGGAGATATGAAGGCAGGGAAGACTGGCGTACTTCATGAAGCCCACAGGGTTGCAAAGGGTCGGACACGACTGAGTAACGACAACAAAGGCTTCTTTCAGCCCCCATGACCTTCCCTGAGTTCCAGTGGGCAGGTTCAAAGTTGTTTCCAAATAAATGAACATACTTACTGCCACTGTTGTCAGGATTTCCAGGCTGTGGGTGGTAAGGGGGCCTCGGGTTGGGGTAGATACCTGTGGGGAAAAACCACATTGCATGTTAAGAAGAGAAAAATGTCCTACCGTCAGAAGCAGCTTATAAAACAAGAATATAAGCTTGACAACAGATTTTATATTTTATTCACAGTTGGTGCTCATGAAATATAATCATTGATCAGCTTAAAACTACTTAGCCACTAGAAGCAGAACCTGAAAATTTAGAAGTTGAAAAAACTACATACACACATTTACCAAACTGTTTAGCATTTATAAGGTATGTAAGAAGCAAACCAAGACTGTTTATTCCTTGAAGGCTTGGGTTTGATCCCTGAGTTGGGAAGGTCCCCTAGAGGAGGAAATGGCAGCCCACTCCAGTATTCTTGCTTGGAGACTCCCATGGACAGAGGAGTCTGGTGGGATACAGTCCACGGGGTCGCACAGAGTCAGACTCCGTCCATGGGGATTCTCCAGGCCAGAACACTGCAGTGGGTTGCCATTTCCTCCTCCAGGGCATCTTCCCGACCCCGGGGGTGGAACTCTCGTCTCCTGCACGGGAAAGTGGATTCTTCACCACGGAGCATCCTTCCAAAACCTCAGCTTGCGGTGGGGCAGCCTGGTTCCTGTCCACTCCCCTGAGTCAGGGAGTCACTCACCTGAGCTTGGTTTCTTGGTGGGCTCTGTGGACAGAGAACACACGTGCAATAAGCCAGGGGTTTTGTGCGGCTCAAAGAAACAATCATTAAAGTCCTAATTTTTAAAAAAAATGAAAATCTCAAGGCACTAACAAAGATCAGTTCAGTTTAGTCGCTCAGTCGTGTCCGACTCTTTGCGACCTGTGGACTTCAGCGCACCAGGTACCAACAGAAATTCCATTCCGTGTTCAAGGGGGCAAGGGACTCAAAGGACAAAAGGCCCCTTCACATGCAAGCCCCCCAGTGTTCCCTGGAGCTGTGCGGAGGTTCAGGGGTGGAGTAAACTTTCTTGTTTTTTTCGTCAGGAAGTTGTCCTTAAGAAGGAACCCCGGCCACACCCAACCCGGAGCCTGGAGTAGCTGAGGCCGGCTGCCAGACGCACTTACCGGGGTCATCGAGAGCATCAGCCAAATCGAAGTCCCCATTCTCACCTGCGAGAATACACAGGGCGTCAGTCACAGCGGGGTGGAGCCGGCCACCCGGCTTTCCTTTGCCCCAGTTGCCCAGATATCTCCCCGCCGACCCCACTCCCACCACCCCGAGCTCAGCAGAGAAGAGTTCCGCCCCCTCTGCAGCTCCCCAGTCGTGTGTCTGTCCAAACAACCTCTTACTCCTAGCTTTCCTGGCAGGCTCTGCCCACAGCAAAAGAGATCCGTGAAGAAAGATAACTGCACCCTGATCCTTTTAAAAATCAAACTATAGTTGATTTCTGGGCTTGGTTAAAGCGTCTGCCTCCAATGCGGGAGACCCGGGTTCGATCCCTGGGTCAGGAAGATCCCCTGGAGAAGGAAATGGCAATCCACTCCAGTATTCTTGCCTGGAGAATCCCGTGGACAGAGAAGCCTAGTAGGTTACAGTCCATGGGGTCGCAAAGAGTCAGACACGACTGAGGAGAAGGGGCCAACAGAGGGCGAGATGGTGGGATGGCATCAGCGACTTGATGGACCTGAGTTTGAGCAAACTCTGGGAGTTGGTGATGGATAGGGAGGCCCGCCGTGCTGCAGTCCACGGTGTCGCAAAGAGTTGGACACGACTGAGCGACTGAACTGAACCGAACTGAACTGAGTGACGAATACTTTCACAGTTGATTTACGCTGTTGTGTTAGTTTCAGGTGTACAGAAAACTGGTTGTTATACATAAATATAATTCATTTTTCTGTACAATACATGTGTCTATTCTTTTCTCACACACTGTTCAATTATAGGTTATCGAAGTGAAAGTGTTTGTCCCTCAGTTATGTCTGACGCTTTATGACTGTGGACTAGAGCCCACCAGGTTCCTCTGTCCATGGGGATTCTCCAGGCAAGAATACTGGAGTGGGTGGTCATGTCCTTCCCCAGGGGATCTACCAGACCCAGGGATCAAACCCAGGTCTCCTGCCTCGCAGGCTGACTCTTTACCATCTGAGCCACCAGGGAAACCCATGCAATCAGCTCCTGACAGCTTACAAGCCTCTCGCACCAGGCTCGTCCCTAGAGCTCCAGGCAAACTCCTCAACAATCTTCTCAAACCGGATCGTCCAGCCACTCCCTGTTCTGAGCCTCTGCTACTTATCTAGTCTCGGTCTCTCCCTAATCCATTGCACAACAGCCTGGGCAGCACCTGGGCGTTTTCCAAAAAGGGCATCTGGCTGCCTCTGGGGACTAGAAGCATCCAGAGCCAGGCCGCTGGCAGTAGGAAGCCAGGGTGCGCCCCCTCTCCCACTGGCTCTGGAAACAAACCAACTGACCCCACCCCCTTCCATGTCCACTTCTCATTCCAGCAACCTCCTTCCATTTGCAGATGCTTCTCATGATAAACAATGCTAAGTGCAAAGAACAGATGCTTTTGAACTGTGGTGCTGGAGAAGACTCTTGAGAGTCCCATGGACTGCAAGGAGATCCAACCAGTCCTTCTTAAAGGAGATCAGTCCTTGGTGTTCATTGGAAGGACTGATGTTGAAGCTGAAACTCCAATCCTTTGGCCACCTGATGTGAAGAGCTGACTGATTGGAAAAGACCCTGATGCTGGGAAAGATTGAGGGCGGGAGGAGAAGGGGGCGACAGAGGATGAGATGGCTGGATGGCATCACCGACTCGATGGACATGAGCTTGAGTAAACTCTGGGAGTTGATGATGGACAGGGAGGCCTTGCGGGCTGCAGTCCATGGGGTCGCAGAGAGTCGGACAGGACTGAACGAATGAATTAGAACATCTGCGATGACTCGAGGTCACGGGGGAAGCGGCCCCTGGCTGTCATGGGTGTGGCGCTCTTTGCAGAGCCCTGAGCGTGACTCACAGACCAGGCGGATTCCTCCCAGGGCCCCCCGCCCCGTTGGCGTGGAGCCGATCGTGTCCTGCAGGCCTGGCTGGAGTGTACCGGCCTCCCTCTGGTCTCCGGAAGG
>SJXQ01007078.1:132455-168639 GCA_006408695.1 Aepyceros melampus
TGACTCCAGGGGCTCAGTGCCGGGGGGATGGGGTGTGGGAGACGCAGCTCTCCCGGAGCAGTTATTTCCACCAGCTTTGTTTTTCCCCTCAGAGCCTAAGGACGGGGCTTGGAGCACGAGATCTGTTTCCCATCTGCTTTCTCTAGCAGGCCCGGCAGCTGCTAATCAACCCCACATGTGCTCTGGGCTCACCACGCGGGTCCCCATGCCGACTTCCTGGGAACCTGGGTTTAAAAGGACTCGGGCTCGTGGGGGGGAGGTCTTAGCGTCAAACCCCATATCCCCTTACCCTCCAAAAAGAGCTAGTTAGGACGGATTTTAAATATATATATATATATATATATATATGTATAAATTTTTATTTATGGCTGTGCCAGACCGTTGGCACACGGGATCAAGTTCTCTGACCAGGAATGGGACCGGGGCCCCTTGCATTGGGAGCTTAGAGTCTCAGCCACTGGACCGCCAGGGACGTCCCAGAGGGATTTTCAAGAGAAAACGAGCCTGGGTTGGGAAAAGTCCCTGGGAAAAGGGGGTGGCTGCCCACTTCAGTATTTTTGCCTGGAGAATCCACATTGACAGAGGACTCTGGCGGGCTACGGTCCATAGCCCACAGTCGCAAAGTCTCAAAAAGTCTCAAAGAGTCAGACACAACGGACAAACTTAGCATGCCACAGACGGATAGATGACTGATGATAAATAGATACATGGAGCACAGAGAATGGATGATAATTAGAGAGACAGATGAGAGATACAGTTAGATGGTAGAAAAATAGGTATAGGACTGATAATAATTATATAGAGAAATGGAACATAGGATATATAAACGTAGATGACAGCTACATTAGATGGATAGATAATCAATGATGATCAGATACATGCATCACAGAGAATAGATGATAATTCGAGAGACAGATGAGAGATATAGATAGATGTTAGGAAAATAGGTACAGGATTGATAATAATTATATAGAGAAATGGAACATAGGATATATAAACGTAGATGACAGCTACATTAGATGGATAGATAATCAATGATGATCAGATACATGCATCACAGAGAATAGATGATAATTCGAGAGACAGATGAGAGATATAGATAGATGTTAGGAAAATAGGTACAGGATTGATAATAATTATATAGAGAAATGGAACATGGGATATATAAACTTAGATGATAGCTACATTAGATGGATAGATAATCAATGATAATTAGATATATGGATCACAGGGAATAGATGATAATTAAGAGAGACAGATGAGAGATACAGTTAGATGGTAGAAAAATAGGTATAGGACTGATAATAATTATATAGAGAAATAGAAGGATATGTAAAAATAGATAATAGATTGAGTGACAGACACACAGATACACTGACAAGTGAGTGGACAGACACACGGATAGATACGACAGGTACAGAGGTAAATGGGGTCTCCAGTGCTCAGGCAGGATTTCTCAGCCTCAGCAGTGCTGACATTTGAACCTGGATGATAGACAGCCTGCTCTCTGGGGCGTCCTGGGCCTTAGAAAACATTCAGCTGCATCCCTGGAAAAGTGAAAGTTGCCCAATCGTGTCCAACTCTTTGCGACCCCGTGGACTTTAACAGTCCATAGAGTTCTCCAGGCCAGAATACTGGAGTGGGTAGCCTACCCCTTCTCCGGCGGATCTTTCCAACCCAGGAATCGAACCCAGGTCTCCCGCGTTGCAGGCGGATTCTTTACTAACTGAGCTATGGGGGGAAGCCTAAGGCCCCGGCCTGGAAGCCCAAGGCCCCAGTGGTGACAACCAAAAATGACTCCAGACAGTGCCAAGTGTCCCCCAGGGGGCAATGTCACCCGTGGTTGAACATGGCTGGCTGCATGAAGCGACACCTGGAGGTGTGATTTCTGCAGCTCCTGGGTGAGAGACACGTCAGTACTAAGGGAACCACAGAACAGACATTCCCCCTGTGGCAGAGATCCTTGAGGCTCGACCTGATGGTTAATCAGATGGCTGGGGGGCTCAGACATCACCTCTTGAAGGGAATCCTGACTCCATGAGCATGGCCAGGATATTTCCCCAAAGCAGCTGCCCTGTCATGGTCCGTCCAGTAGTCATGTACGGACGTGAGAGTTGGACGATAAAGAAAGCCGAGCGCCGATGAATGGATGCTTTAGAACTATGGTGTTGGAGAAGACTCTTGAGAGTCCCTTGGACAGCAAGGAGTCTAACCAGTCCATCCTAAAGGTAATCAGTCCTGAATATTCACGGGAAGGACTGATGCTAAAGCTGAAACTCCCAATACTTTGGCCACCTGATGCGAAGAGCTGAATCATTGGAAAAGACCCGGATGCTGGGAGGGATTGAGGGCAGGAGGAGAAGGGGACGACAGAGGATGAGGTGGTTGGATGACATCACCTATTCGATGGACATGGGTTTGGGTGAACTCTGAGAGTTGGTGATGGACAGGGAGGCCTGGCGTGCTGCAGTCCACAGAGTCTCAAACAGTCAGAGACGATTGAACAACAGCAAGAAGCACAGTCACTTCAGCACCCCACCCACCTACCTAATGAAGCTCTTGATCAGCTGCAACTGGGGTGGCGCCCTCATTTATTTGTCTTTGGTTACTCCAAAGAGCTTCAAGATCTCAGTGCCCTGACCAGAGACTGAACTCTGGGCCACAGCAGTGGAAGCCCAGAATTCCAACCCCTGGGCCACGAGCTGAAGGCATCCGCCATCCAGGGACTCCCCACGGATCAGACAGACTGCGCCGGTTAGGAGGCTGAGTCACCTGTAGCAGCAGGTGAGCCTAGAGTTCTGTGTCACTGCCGAGGGAATAAAGGCTCAGACAGGTTTTGCTGGCTCCACTGCTGGGCGGGACTGCATAAAGACAGAGCGTGGCCTCAATGGGCTTCCTTTAGCCCTGGTGTAGGGTCACAGAGAACCCACAAACAGAAGCTCCTGACCCCGTTTCTGCCTGTCCCATGTGCGGGAAGATGCTCAGACGCTGTGGATTCGTGGAAGGATCCCCAGGAAGACCCTGGGCTCTGGGTACCAGGATGGCTCACAAAACCACACCTGTTCCTAAACACCTGTCCTCAAACAGGACAAACAGGACGTGTCACAGGAGTGACATACAAACAAAATCTTTGCACTCCTAACCTAGTCATGTACGCACGGAGAGTCAGACAGTAAAGAAGGCTGAGCGCTGAAGAATTGATGCTTTTGAACAGTGGCGTTGGAGAAGACTCTGGAAAGTCCCTTGGACTGCAAGGAGATCCAACCAGTCTATCTTAAAGATCAGTCCTGGGTGTTCATTGGGAGGACTGATGTTGAAGCTGAAGCTCCAATCCTTTGGCTACCTGATGCAAAGAGCTGACTTATTGGAAAAGATCCTGATGCTGGGAAAGATTGAAGGCGGGAAGAGAAGGGGTGACAGAGGATGAGATGCTTGGATGGCATCACCGACTCGATGGACGTGAGTCTGAGTGAACTCCGGGAGTTGGTGATGGACAGGGAGGCCTGGCATGCTGCAGTCCACAGAGTCTCAAACAGTCAGAGACGATTGAACAACAGCAAGAAGCACAGTCACTTCAGCACCCCACCCACCTACCTAATGAAGCTCTTGATCAGCTGCAACTGGGGTGGCGCCCTCATTTATTTGTCTTTGGTTACTCCAAAGAGCTTCAAGATCTCAGTGCCCTGACCAGAGACTGAACTCTGGGCCACAGCAGTGGAAGCCCAGAATTCCAACCCCTGGGCCACGAGCTGAAGGCATCCGCCATCCAGGGACTCCCCACGGATCAGACAGACTGCGCCGGTTAGGAGGCTGAGTCACCTGTAGCAGCAGGTGAGCCTAGAGTTCTGTGTCACTGCCGAGGGAATAAAGGCTCAGACAGGTTTTGCTGGCTCCACTGCTGGGCGGGACTGCATAAAGACAGAGCGTGGCCTCAATGGGCTTCCTTTAGCCCTGGTGTAGGGTCACAGAGAACCCACAAACAGAAGCTCCTGACCCCGTTTCTGCCTGTCCCACGTGCGGGAAGACGCTCAGACGCTGTGGATTCGTGGAAGGATCCCCAGGAAGACCCTGGGCTCTGGGTACCAGGATGGCTCACAAAACCACACCTGTTCCTAAACACCTGTCCTCAAACAGGACAAACAGGACGTGTCACAGGAGTAACATACAAACAAAATCTTTGCACTCCTAACCTAGTCATGTACGCACGGAGAGTCGGACCGTAAAGCAGGCTGAGCGCTGAAGAATTGATGCTTTTGAACAGTGGTGTTGGAGAAGACTCTGGAAAGTCCCTTGGACTGCAAGGAGATCCAACCAGTCTATCTTAAAGATCAGTCCTGGGTGTTCATTGGAAGGACTGATGTTGAAGCTGAAGCTCCAATCCTTTGGATACCTGATGCAAAGAGCTGACTTATTGGAAAAGATACTGATGCTGGGAAAGATTGAAGGCGGGAGGAGAAGGGGTGACAGAGGATGAGATGGCTGGATGGCATCACCGACTCGATGGACATGAGTCTGAGCAAACTCCGGGAGTTGGTGATGGACAGGGAGGCCTGGCGTGCTGCAGTCCAGGGGGTGAAAAAAGACTCAGACACCACTGAGCAACGAACAGCTATGAGCGACATTGAATGAAAACCTTTTAATTCCTAACCTACACCACTACTCAGTGTTAAGCCCCTCCCAATCCTCAAAGCCTTGGAATTTGAAAATCCAAAGGACCAAATAGGCGTCTCCAGTTGCTATTAAATCCTGCCCTTCATGGGTTAATTATAGTTTCCTGAGTGAGGCCCCTCCCTGCCTCTGTTCCCCAGCACGCCAAGATGGGGAAGAGCCCGGATTGGAGTTTCAGGCGTAAACAACTCATTAATTTGCCAACCGGAGGGCTGACATTGAGGGAAAAAATACCTAAAAAAACGTGAACCGAGGCTGTCCTTCCTGCAAAACCGCGTCTCTGGCGACAGTGACTCGTCCCACTGAACCCAGCTGCATCTCAGCTCCGTGGTCGCTCTACAGAGCTACACAAGCCACTCAAACTGTTGATAGAAAGCGCGGAAGTAAAAAACAATCTCAACCCACCCCAGGGACATGGATCACTTTTTCCATGCGTGCCACACCCAGAGAGCAAAACCCGAGAACCAAAAAAAAAAAAAAAAAAACCACCACCACAAATGGCTTCTAAGTGGGTCCCCAGCCCCGCAGATCTGGGTCCGTTCCCCCAGAACCCCGAACGTGGTACCTGGTCCCCTTGTTTGCTGTTCACCCACCATCATCAGGCCAGTCTGTTTTGCTTTTCTACTACACTCTGGCAGTTTACACCCGTTTCCTGAGAGGAAGTGGTTGGGGACGGAGTGTTTATTTTTTTCAGGAAGCAGACCGAAGTGCAGACCCCAGCACCTCTTTCTCCGGCAGCCAGCCCTCCCTTACCTCGGACATGCAGCAGAACACACAGGAACGTGAGGCAGGAGAGACCCCGCCATGCCTCCATCCTCGGTCTCCGGCGGGCTGGGCGGTCTGGCCACCCGACCCTCAACGGGAGCCGCCGTGCTGAGTTCTGTCGTCCCGCTTTGAGAGGGAAACAGGAAAGAAAGAAGAGGATAAAGCAGTCTACAGCCTCTCTGCTGGCGAGCATGAGCGAGGCGGTGCTGAACTCCCCAGCCGGGAGCCCGCCCGTAGGGACCAGCTCCCACACGCCTGCTGCAGGGAAGGCACCTCCCTCAGCTCCGCCGGCCAACCTCCCCCAGGAAGGTGGGGAAACAGGCGACCGCCCCGTGCCACTGGGCGTCTTGGGTTGTAGGGAAGCTGGCACACCCGCTTGGCAGCTCTGCGCCCTGCAGGCGTGGGAAGAGCCCCAGGATCAAAGGTGCCAAGCTCGGGTGTAAGCAAGAGCTGCCTCGCCCCGGGGGCGCGGGGTGGGGGGTCATTCCCAAGACCCTCGTGCAGGGAGACGCCAGACCCAGAGCCCAGAGCAGCGCAGAGACTGAGACGTGTGTCTCAGGGTTAGTCGCTCAGCCATGTCCGACCGTAGCCCGCCAGGCTCCTCTGTCCGTGGGGATTCTCCAGGCAAGAATACGGGAGTGGGTCGCCATGCCCTCCTCCAGGGGATCTTCCCAATCTGGGAATCGAACCCAGGTCTCCCACAGTGCAAGCAGATTCTTTACCGTCTGAGCCAGCAGGGAAGCCCCCGTTTAATCTCTGCCTTTTTTTTTTGCGACTTGCAGACCCTGTGCCTTTAGAGTCACACTGCGCCCCTGAATCGGTTATTGTTGCAGGTGGTGGGGCAGTGAGGGTCAGCAGCGGGGATGGTGGGGAGCCAGGCAACCGGATTTCACTTGGTCCTCCTGCTCTGTTACCGGATTAGTGGTGCAGGAGACGTGGGTTCGATCCCTGGGCCGGGAAGATCCCCTAGAGAAGGACATAGCAAGCCACTCCAGTTTTCTTGCCTGGAGAATCTCATGGACAGAGGAGCCTGGTGGGCTGCAGTTCATGGGGTCGTAGAGAGTCAGATACGGCTGAGCGCTAAAGGACAGCAAAACCCACTGTGGGCCTTGGAGGTGGTTAAGGACGGGGGCAAATTCCTTCTTCTCTCTCTTTTTTTTTTCAGTTGAAGTATAGAGTTGGTTGACAATGTGGTTTTAATCTCAGGTACACACAAAGTGATTCAGTTATGCATGTATATTTATATTCTTAACCAGACTCTTTCCATGGGATTCTCCAGGCAAGAAAACTGCATTCTCTGGGCTTCAGAAGAAGTTGCTTCGAACCAGACAGAGGCCTTGCTTGGACGACACTGACAAAGCCATCAGACGGGAGATCGATAAGCCCTCTCTGCCTTCAAGGTTGGGCCTGGCCAGCAGACCACGTGGCAGGGAAGACCCCCTCCCCACGCTCCCACCCACTGCTGTCCCACCCTGAGGATGTCTGGGGAGGACTCACATCCACAGAGGGGTGCGCAGAACAGCGCCGGGCCCCATGAAGTGGGCTGGGAGGAGAGACTGCTGCTGCTAAGTCGCTTCAGTCGTGTCCAACTCTGTGCAACCCCATAGACGGCAGCCTACCAGGCTCCCCTGTCGCTGGGATTCTCCAGGCAAGAACACTGGAGTGGGTTGCCATTTCGAGACAGCAAGTGGAATTTTAAATTAAAAAAAACCCCAAATGCATCTGCTGCAAGCCCCCTCCAGGCTGACCTGGAGGAAGCGCGGGGTCTCAGATGGGAAAGATATGCTGGGTTAAGGAGGAAGGTGCTGTGTATGCCACGAGGTTCCGGGACTTCCTGGCGTGCTACCACCCCCGAGACCTTTACTCGGAAGCCTGCTGGTGGACACGGTGTGTTACGGAGCTCCCAGGAGCCGCCAGGGTGTGACGTGGGCAGGAGGGACACCCCAGATTAACTTCCTGCATCTAGAGCTCAGGGCGCGCCCGGGAGAAGGTGGGTCGTAAGGAGGGACAGGAGCTTAGGGTGACGTTTGATGAGGGCAGATTCAGTGGCAGGTGGCCCTTGGCCCCCGGGAGGACCTGCCTAAGCCCAGGGCTGAGCCGGCCGGTGAGTGACAACGGTGCATCCGGCCGTTCCTGGGGAATCTCGCAAGCCAGAGAATGTCGGGTGCAGGGACCGGTTCTCAGGTGTGGGCGGCGGGAGAGGAAAGCGTGGAGCTGAGACAGGACTCGTCGGAATCCTTGCGGATGGAAGTGTGAGTTGCTCAGTCGTGTGTGACTCTGTGCCACCCCCATGGACTGCAGCCCGCCAGGCTCCTCTGTCCATGGGATGCTCCAGGCAAGGACACTGGAGTGGGTTGCCTTGCCCTCCTCCAGGGGATCTTCCTGACCCAGCGATCGAACCCGGGTCTTCTGCACTGCAGGTGGTTTCTTTAGCATCTAAGCTGGCGGCTTTCCTGGATGGAAAACCTGTGCGAAAATAGCTGATACTGGTTCCACCATGCCCGACTCCCTGCAAGGCGCAGTTAGAGCGATTGTATGTATTCAAGCGGGTGTTACCAACCTTTTCTGTAAAGGATCCAAGAGGAGAGAAACAGAGAAACAAAAAAACATTCCTCCCCTGCAACGTCCAGGAATTTATTGGATGATGTAAATTGCATTTCAAATCCGTGGGGGAAAACATGGATTATTCAAGAAATGGTGTGAGAGTCGTGGGATTATCTCAAGATGGTTTAAAAAAACAAAACAAAACTACATATCAAGGAATCTCTTCCTCATCACCTTGATAAAAATGCATTCCTAGGGGATAAAATATTCTACTGAAAATATATTTTAATTAAAAAACTGTGAAAACTTTTAGAAGACAACACAAGGGGATTTTTTTGTTTTGTTTTCTTTTTCAAATAATATCAGGATGCGTGCATGCTAAGTCACTCCACTTATGTCCAACTTTTTGTGACCCCGTGGACTGTAGCCCACCAGGCTCCTCTGTCCATGGGATGCTCCAGGCAGGAATACTGGAGTGGGCTGCCATCTCCTCCTCCAGGGGATCTTCCCGACCCAGGGATTGAACGCAGGTCTCTTGTGTCTCCTGCATTGACAAGTGGGTTCTTTACCAGTAGTGCCACCTGGGAAGCCCTCATATCAGAACGGTTGATGCTTTTTCTAGGTATGACAACAAGCCCAGAATCTTTAAGCTCACTACACAAAAATAATAAATGTGAATGAGGAAAAAAAAATCACTTCAGAGTTCAAAGGTGAGCGTAAAGTGGAAAAAGCACATTTGCTACTGATGTCAAGTCGTATCTTTAATATGTGAAGAGTTCCTACAAATCAATAAGAAAAGGACCAATAACACATACAGGCAAACGGCATATTCATTTCCTTCCAAAACAGAATCTCAATGGGTCTCCCACACACAGATTCTCAGTCTCACTTGTGTTGAGACAAATCCAACATAAACACAGCTGATGGGTTATCATTCTTCAACTCAGAGACTGGCACCGATTGGAAAGCTTGCTCAGCAGTGAGGAAACAAATCTGTGATCATTGGGGTGTATCGTGAATTTGCAGAACCCCTACAGGGGGTGTTTGTGCGATGTCCATAAAAATTAAATATACACATTCTTTTTCTTTCCCCTCACAAAGCCAACTTCAGACATTAATGCAACACACACATTGTACTTGCACGGAGCCACAAACCTGTGCTTTCAAAGCTATTCACTGCAGCACCTCACAGCAAAAAGTTGACCACAGTTTACATGGGTTGATCAAATCCATTATGACCAAGACTTGTAACAAATCCTCTGCTGGTACTTTCTCACTTAAATAAAAATGTTGGCATTGATTTCAAAACCTGTTGGACTGTGATTCCTTTATACAGGAGTTCCAAAATGATTTTTAAAAGCAATCATTATGCCAAGCATTTCATCATCAAACCACCCAGTTTAAACTCAATTTTTCAAAAAGACCCCACCTTTGATAAAGTCCTATTTATTTTAATGTCAACAAGAAATTGAGCTGAGTTTACAACCATGTACATACACCTTGTCCATAATAAAAGCCTAGTTGAGTTCTTTCTTATGTGTAAAGATTCAGGAATGAGTCACAATTTCCTATACTTAACCCCTTCACTAGTCTGTTGTTTAATGAGACATTCATGCTTATACTGATTGCGATGCTTATAAAAATGTCGACGTTATTCACAGAGTTACAAAAAGACTTTACACATTTTTTCTTTTTATAAAGCAAGTCAGAACACAGACTCTGATGACTCATCGGGGTAAATGTGGACACCCTCTGCGCCCTTTGTAACCAGGTGACCTGAACGAGTTAGCAGGAGGACCCGAGCATATTGACTCATCCAGGCCTCAGCTCTTGACAACTGGTCGACTCCTTCCATTGACTGAAGACATTTATTTCTGTTCTGTCCTGTAAAACCCAGATGTCACGTCCACTCCTGTACACACCACAGGTATTCGTCATATGAAGCAATGAATGGATATGAGAAATACTCAATCTTCATTTTTTTAAATCTTTTCATATATGCAAAAATTATCATAGTGTCCAAGACAGGCAAGTTCAATAGACAAGTGGCGGTCTCCGGTAATACCTCGAGAAGGAAACTCCCAATGCGTTTCAGCAATGACGGGAGGAGGGGTCGTGGTGTTGAGCCTTCAATGGGAAGATGGCTCAGTTGCAAACCATCCCACAAAATGACTGATAAGAGTCTCTCAGCTTCCAAGCAGGAAAAGACTCGGAATTCATGACCAAGATGGAGTTGGCCAAAAAGTCAATTCTGAACTTTTCGTGGGATGTTTCAGAAAAACCCAAAGGAACTTTTGGATGGAGAAGGAAATGGCAAAGCCCACTCCAGGATTCTTGCCTGGAGAATCCCGTGGACTGAGGAGCCTGGTGGGGCTGAAGTCCATGGGGTCGCAGAGAGTTGGACGCAAGAGTGAGCAGGCAATACCCTGACGGCAGCCGCTTCCCAGGTCGGGTGGTTTCTGAGGGCCGCCCACACAGGTGTGCCAACATCATACCTTTGAATCCACGGTGACTGACGTGAGGCACTCAACAGTTCTTCACACCATCATCAGTAATGAGATTACGTCTTCACTCGGGTAAATGCTGCTACCCTGGATAACTACCCCAAGAGCTTTATGCAAGCAGGCCTGCGCTACGAGAAAACTAGGGAAACCACTTCATATTTCTAGAGAGGGAAGTGTATGGGTGGGGTCCAGCCGTCTGCAACATCAAGGCTTCCACGCTTTCCATGATAAACACGAAAACCCAAGCAAAGCCTTGTATGGGAATTGGCCAAAAGGGTCATTCAACGAACACGTTGCTCACTAGAGCTGTGGATGAAAACGAACAACGTGTCTTTTATTTTTACTTAAAACCAAACGAACGTTTTGGCCAACTCAACACACAAAAGCCTGCATTTCGGAAGCCGTGCGGCGTGTGCAATGCTGTGAGCGGAGGAACTGCTTTCAAAGGCGGAGAAGTCATTGCTTATAGGCAAGCGAAGAGTAAGCACTCAGTCCACACTCTTAAGATGTTAGGAAATATAGGAGACTGTATTTCTCACAAAACAGGGTGGCCCCCCCAGTTAAACCAAGCTCTCCCGTGGAGGCTGATAAATGTGTTATAAAAAGCAAATTCCTGGGATTTACCTACATGGGAGATGCAGGAAAAGAATCTGATGTAGGGCAGAAGGGCTGCTAACAAATATTTTCCCCACAACGTCATCAACTGGAGGAGGGCATGGCAACCCACTCCGGGATTCTTGCCTGCGAAATCCCATGGACAGAGGAGCCTGGCAGGCTACAGTTAAAGAGTCGGACACGACTTAGCAAGTAAAGCGCCACCACCAATGTGAGCAAAGAAGGGAAGGAACAGATCAAAGCAAGTGCCAGAAATAAGAGCTAGTGCTTAGGGTGGTGTCTGTCTTACAGAAAAGGGAATTGGGAATCCGCGTCACTAGTTTCACTAAATTTCCAACAGCCTCCTTTAAAAGGCACCTCCTGGCAAGACATTTTCGTAAATAGGACTTGATTTCTAAATTTCTTTTTATTAGTCTGGTGTCGGGAAAAAAAAATAAAATTCACGAGAAATGAAAGAACTTTTGAGGAAACTCGCTTGAGGCTTAACACCCACTTGGTTAAAAGAGTCAATGGTCACGAGAGGTTTCAGACGCATCCCATTTACAGGCAGTTTGTAAACGGTCCAGAGTCTCCGCTCGGGGAACCTCGGTGGCGTTCGAAGGATGATGGTTGGGAACTTGGCAACCTGGATGGGCCTTGGCGATCAGTCGATCAGATGTTCCTGCACTCAGGGGAAGGCCCCCTCAGGGTCGTGGAGAAGGCGAGTGTGATTCTCCCCCCCGTGGATGGAAAACTCACCGCAAGTCAAGTTTCACCCGCCCAGCCCGGTGGAGGGGGACGTGGTGGAGAGGGGAGTGGGGAATAAAGCATCCCAGCGGTGAACCGAGGAATCCAGCTTGGGCGAGGGCACGGACAAGCCGGGGCGAGGTCCCAGCGGGTCGTCTCTGCTCCTCCAGCCCATCTCTGGAGCGGCTCGGCAGGCAAGCTCGCGATCCCGCTGAAGTTACTTGGCTGCCGAACGTCTTTATTTCTCCAGAAGAGTCTGTTGGACTGCAGAGGACAAAAATACAAGAACAGATTTTTTTTTTTCTTTTCAAGGCGTCTCCAGGCCCCCGCGCCCCCGTCAACACCCTCTGAGTGGGAGGGCAGGGCAGCGGTTGGAAGAGGTGAAAGCCTTGGTGGGGCCTACAGCTGGCGACGATCGGGGATGACGCTCCCGCCCCGTCTCACCTGCTGGCTCAGACTTGCTGCGTTGGTTGTCCATATTCACGTCTCCTTCTTCGGCTGAAAGCAAGAACAAAACGCGCCCGAGTCGGGGCGGGGGGCGGCAGTCAATACAAAGACGACACGCCTCGCCATCATTCTCAGGGTGAACTGGCATTGACCCACTCAGCTGCCTACCCAGCCCCTCCCGGAAAGCAGAGGAACCGCCCCGGCCACCAGGGTGTGAAGGGCCCCCTCGCTGGGGGTTCCAGCTGTTTGCTCCTTTGCTTTTCTGCGTCCGTCTTTTTATTTCCCAATTTCTAGTCCTCGATTTCTCCAACACCCATGGACGCCAGGAGGATCCACACGCTTCCCACCTGCCCCCGACTGTCCCCAGAAAGGATCTGTGAGCACAGGATGCTTTGCTCAGAATTCAAGGGTGAGGAGACAGAATTCAAAACACAGGAGAGGGAGAGGGGGTGGAGAAGGGACAGACAGCCTGGGAGTCTGAGGTCCGCAGATGCCAACTCTTACATACACGTGAACCAAGAACAAGGTCTTACTATAGAGCCCAGGGAGCGCCTATTGAACATTGTGTGATAGAGCAGCGCCCAAAAATAAAATATCACAGAGGAACGTACAGATGACGGAGCCACTTTGCTGTACAGCAGAAACCAACACCACGCTGTCAATTAATGACGCTTCGATAAAATGCAAGGCGAACAAAAAAAAAAAACCACACACAATGTTCCCAGTCAAAACGCATTTATTTGCATCGGAGTCGGCTCAAACGAGGCGGATGAACTCTGCTATACAGAGTGAAGTAAGTCAGAAAGACAAAGGTAACTATCGTATATTAAGACATATCCTGTCATTCGCTCAGTCGAGGCCGACTCACTGCGACCCCATGGACTGCCTACCAGGCTCCTCCGTCCATGGGATTCTCCAGGCAAGAATACTGGAGTGGGCTGCCATTTCCCTTCTCCAGGGGGATCTTCCCCACCCAGGGATGGAACCCAGGTCTCCCGCATGGCAGGCGGATTCTTTACCAGCTGAGCCCCCAGGGAAGCTCTTGTTGATGTATGGCAGAGAGCAACACAGTATTGTAAGGCAATTCTCCTCCAACTAAAAGTAAACTATTTTAAAAAGTTAAGGTGGAAGAAGGTGAATGAAAATAGTAACAATGAAGCTTGTTTAAGTTGAATGCAGCGCAGGAGATATGGGTTTGGTCCGTGGGTCAGGAAGACCCCCTGGAGGAGGACAAGGCAACCCACTCCAGTACTGTTGCCTGGAGAAGCCCATAGACAGAGGAGCCTGGTGGGTTACATGCCACAAAGAGCTGGACGTGACTGAACCACAGAGAATGCAGGCTTCATTTCCTCAAAACCGAGAATACTCCCTTCAAAGACACACCAGGGTCAAGGCCATCAGGCTGACTGCTGGAGGGTGACGGGCCCACGAGAAGAGCGCTGAGAGACACCCTATTGCAGGGTTCTCAAGCCACCTCCCGTTACTAATCCCAAATCCTGCAACTCAGCCTCCAGACCAGTACCGGCTGTACACCCTGGGAAGGGACGCGACCCTGACCCTCAGCACGAGGCTGGAAAAAGAAAACTCGTATTTACACGCAAGGAGGAGATGGTCTGATGTGAGAAAGGGAAAGAAAGATCCGGCGTTGACCTCCATGTTTATGGAGGGGTGCAAGCATGTGCGAGTTCTAGGCGGTCACAGACCCTGTCCATCGCTGACTTCTGCACTGACATTTTCAGAAATTTTAAGTCGGGGTTGGGAAGGAGGTCAAGCGGAGGGTGTGACGGAGGCTCAAGAGGGAGGCAATATACGTATACATATTGTATACGTATGATTCATGCTGATTCATGCTGTTGTACAGCAGACACGAACATCACCGTGTAAAGCGATTATCTTCCGATTAAAAAGAATTAAAAAAAAGGCAATTGAAGATGCTGAGATTTTCAGGTTATTCCTAAGCACGTGGGTTCTCCTTTTTTCGCTGAGAACTGCGAAATTCAGGTAATTGGCAGAAACCAATAAGAGAAAGAGTTAGGGAAAAAAAAAAAAAAAAACACTTCATGGAAACGGGCTGTAAAAATCCAGGGGCTATGGAGTCAGAAAGTTACAAATTCCATCATTAGTGTGAAAGGCCATATCCTATGGCTTAGGGCTGGCTTTGACCCGGGGAGGGGAGGGGGAGTCTCGGCAGACAGGATGGTCCACCCAACGGGCAAGGATGGAAGGTGACTGACAAAGCTGTTTTTGTTCACGGAAGCCTCCCAGCCCCATTTGAGTGTGTCGGTTCCCACTTTAAAAGGGACCACGTTTGCATTTGTCTTCACTTCTCTGAAGGCAAACTGCGCCTTCAAATATAGCATCCCAAGCTTCTGTGCTTCGACAACGCAGAAAACAGAGAGAATTCACAGTACGGCCTGCGGGGTCAGGGAGAAACGTCCCCGGGGAAACATCTTAGTAGCGAGGAGGGAAAAAAAAAAGGGCAGACAAGGTTTGCTTTTCGAGACAGATGCAGATCAGAAAGGATCGTCTCCACGCCCTGCCCAGGGTCCTCCAGCGTCCCCTACATCTTCGACTCATCTGCAAAGGAAGAGCGGAAAAGGACAATGAAAAAAAGAAGAAAACCAAAGTCAACCGGAAATAAATATCTGAGAGCTTGGCTTCGGGTGCAAGAGCCCGCGGGTGCAGGGAGCAGCAAGCTGTTAAGAGATACGTCCGTCTGCTGGGCTCAGAAGTTAAGGAGACGGGTTGATAGGGCAAGAGCATCACTGGAGTGGATGCTGGGGTTAAGGGGGAGAGGGACGGTGGGGGGAGGCGGAGAGGGGCAGGAAAAGAGAGAAAGAAAAAGGAAGAAAGATCAAGAGGAAGGCAGAAAGGGAGAGACAGGAAGGAAGCAAGGAAGAGAAAGAAGGACGGATTGGGAGGCAGACATAGGAAGGCTGGAAGGAGGAGGCCAGGAACAGAGGGGAGAATGGGAGGGCACGTGCCCACGGCTCATTGTCAGCCAAGCCTCCAGAATCCCCTGCCACCGGGGGCATCAAGGGAGCAGGCAGGAGATGCGCCGTGAGCACACGAGCCGTCAGCCACCCACCACGTCCCGCGACAAAACAGCCACACGCCGGGGCCCGCCGTGGTGGCCACGTCCTTCCGAAACCGAAACTCCACAGACTCACAGCTCCACGTGGGTTCTGCACGTCTCACAAGAAACACCCCGGAAAAGACAGCTCTCATAGAACGGCCCCGTGTGCACAGCACGCCGCAAAAGGGTCCCCGGGGTCTTCCCGCGCCCGATGGACCTGGTTTCGACGTTTCCATACCATCTCGGTTCATCAAAACACGTAAGTTGACAGCAGACACTAAACTCGTCTTGGAACGTCTGTGTTCCACGTGGAGCGTCTTACCCACCGAGGCAGCAAGCCTCCTCACTGCTCTGCATTCGACTCTGCTGTTCCTATGAGAACGTGTGCATGCCAGTCGCTCACACGCATTCACGTTATTTTCAGAAAATCCTGCGGCTGGTACCCCGGTGCTCACATTCCCCTACTGAGTGCCTTCCTCGTCTCCAGGCTTGAGTACCAGCTCTGAGTTTAAGCGTCTTTCAGGCAAGGGGAAAACGTAATTGAAAGAGAAACACTGGGGCTTCCCTGGCGGTCCTGTGGCCAAGACCCTGCCCTTCCAATCCCTGACCAGAAAATTAGATCCCACGTGCTATACTAAGACCTCGTACAGCCAAATAAAATAAAAAAGGAAGGAGAAACACTGATTCGCTTCCATCGAAGGCTTCCTCTTTGAAGCTCTTTTTGCTAGTTCTAGGAGAAACAAAAGAAAAAATATACCTATATGTTTGGCTTCTGCTCCCCTCTAGCCACGCCTGGATTCTCATTGTAGACCTTTTGCGAGCATCTCCTGGAATTCGGTCATCTGTCCTTTGGGGCACTGCTGGACGCTCAGCCTTCTGCCAGTCTAGCTCACCTTCCTGAGAGCAGCCAGACGCAAGGCACCCATCCCCACTTGGGAAATAAGATGCCATCAGGCAAACCTTACCCTCCTCTGGCAAACAGAGGGCTACAAAAAGAGCCGCTTATTTTAGATTTCCACATCCAAACGCCCGCGTCGGACTGTCAATTTCGGGCTACACACCGTGTCTGTGGGCCTGAAATGCTGGTGGAAGACGGAGGGTAAACCTCCATCCCTCGGGGGTGACTTGGCCTCTGTCGGCATCAACTCAAGTCTCCTTGGGAATTTCCCGAGATCCCTCAGGAAGCAGGCCCTTAGGCAGACAACATCAGGGCAGACGGCCCACTATGGACTCAGGATCTTACATAGGACGAGAAGTTCAAATACCTCAAGTCTCCTCCCAGGAAGAGGGCCCACGGGGCTCCCCACAAACCATATCACAACCCGCTCCTTGAGTGGTTCTGAAAGCAAGACCTAGACAAGAGCCTTCCAGAGACGCACAAAGGTCGGTTGTGTTCAAAGCAGTAGAGTTTGCTGACGTCAACACACATCCCAAGTTAACAGGACTTGAGGACAGGAGTCCAAATGCCCAGTGACGGAGGTCGCATCACCACACTGCTGACCACGGCATTCTCCACACTGCCCTACAAACTGTCTGGGCCGTCCAACTGTTTTGAGTACCCCTGGTACCAGGTTCCAGCAAAAAGGGAACCACTTGCCTGGTGTTTCCACGGTAATTCCCTTGGGTTGAGACAATAATATGGCGGCCCCACGGCTATGGCTATTATCCTAAAGACGATGAGATGTGTGAGTCGCTCGGTCGTGTCCGATTCTCTGTGACCCCGTGGACTGGAGCCTGCCAGGCTCCTCTGTCCATGGGGATTCTCCAGGCAAGAATACTGGAGTGGGTTGCCATGCCCTTCTCCCAGGGATCTTCCCCACCCAGGGGTCGAACCCAGGTCTCCAGCATCGCAGGAGGATTCTTTACCAGCTGAGCCACCAGGTCGGGGCTATCAAGTGGATGAGAGTGACTGCAAACGTCAGTCACAACGAACGCGTCATAAGAGATAACGTTCCTTCCGCACTCTCTGCCAGGCAACCCGTCCAGATTCTCACACACAACCTCACTGAGCGTCACCAGAAGTCTAAAGCACAGACCACCGTCTCTCCTCTCCTTGTTACATAAAATCCTTCCAAACTGGCGTGGTTAGTAAGCTCACACGGCTAGAAGCAGGAAGCGCCCAAATCGAAGCGGCAAAGTCGGATCCCCGTTTTCTAGCCTAACAAGGAACCCTCAGCCACTGTCCCGGTTTGTGCCAACCGGAGCTCTGCTTCTGTTTTAGCTTTTTTTAAAATACGGTGCCCAGACCCCCCGCAAAGGAGGTGGCGGGGAGCAGCCTCACCGTTCTCTTTGAAGCACAGCTTCTTCTTCTGGTAGGCGATGAAGCTGGAGATGGCTCCTCCCAAGGCCACCACGATAGCACCCACGATCCCCGGGATCACGCCTTGCGATTCCTCTGCGGGGAGAAGCACAGAGCGCCGTGATGGGCAGGACGGAACACTCACGGGGGAGACCACGGAGTCGGGGGTAGGGGGGCGGGCTGGTGGCCCCGCCCGGAGGAAGACAGCAGGGCTGAGGCCTGAGATGCGGGGACCACAGGGGAGCACAGAGGGAAGCCCCACTCTGGAGCCTCTGCCTGGAATTCACCCACGGAACCGGAAATCATCTCGCCACGCGCACCATTGCTAATCCGGTCAAGTGGCTCCCCAGAGGGACGCCAAATGCCACCTCGTCCCGTCCCCAGGACCAGCGCAGGGGACCTCCCAGCTTAGTGAGGAGGCTACTGGCTGAGGAGACAAATACACAGCTGAGGGGACCCACACGGACCTCTCAGAGGCTGTGCGACCTCACCCAACCAAACTCCCGGGTCTTCAGTTCAGTTCCGTCGCTGAGTCGTGTCCGATTCTTTGCGACCTCATGGACTGCAGTACGCCAGGCCTCCTTGTCCATCACCAACTTCCGGAGTTCACTCAAACTCACGTCCACTGAGTCGGTGATGCCATCCAGCCATCTCATCCTCTGTTGTCCCCTTCTCCTGCCCTCAATCTTTCCCAACATCAAGGTCTTTTCCAATGAGTCACTTCTTTGAAGCAGGTGGCCAAAGGATTGGAGTTTCAGCTTCAACATTAGTCTTTCCAATGAACAGCCAGGACTGATCCCCTTTAGGATGGACTGGCTGGATCTCCTTGTAGTCCAAGGGACTCTCAAGAGTCTTCTCCAACACCACAGTTCAAAAGCATCCATTCTTCCGCACTCAGCTTTCTTTACAGTCCAAGTCTCACATCCACACGTGACCACTGGAAAAACCATAGCCTTGACTAGATGGACCTTTGTTGGCAAAGTAATGTCTTTCCTTTTTAATATGCTGTCTAGGCTGGTCATAACTTTCATTCCAAGGAGTTAGCGTCTTCTAATTTCATGGTTGCAGTCACCATCTGCAGTGATATTGGAGCCCCCCAAAATAAAGTCTGACACTGTTTCCAATGTTTCCCCATCTATTTGCCATGAAGCGATAGGACCAGATGCCATGATCTTACTTTTCTGAACATTGAGCTTTAAGCCCATATCTTCCTGTCATATGTAAAAAAAATCCAAAGCCACCGACTTCTTATTTGCTGGACTGTGAGGTGTTTGATCTGCAAGGAGATTATACCCGTCCATCCTAAAGGAAAATGAGTCCTGAATATTCACTGGAAGGACTGATGCTGAAGCTGCAGCTCCAACGCTTTGGCCACCTGATGCACAGAGCTGACTCCTTAGAAAAGACCCTGATGCTGGGAAAGATTGAAGGCAGGAGCAGAAGGAGGTGACAGAGGATGAGATGGTTGGATGGTGTCACTGACTCGACGGACATAAGTTTGAGCAAGCTCCGGGAGTTGGTGATGGACAGGGAGGCCTGGCGTGCTGCAGTCTATGGGGTTGCAAAGAATCGGACATGACTGAGCGAGTCAACAACAACTCTGACCACTGATCTTTCAAGTTATTTGTTGAAGGCTCACATAATGGTGAGCATTCTTTAGCAACACAAATTTTATAAATTCAAGTCTGAACATGGTTTTTACAGACCTAAATGCTACCACAGACTAAATGTGTGCTAAGTTGCCTCAGTCATGTCCAACCTTTTGAGATCCCGTGGACTGCAGCCTCCCAGGCTCCTCTGTCCGTGGGAGTCTCCAGGCAAGAACACTGGAGTGGGTTGTCATGCCCTCCTCCAGGGGATCTTCCTGACACAGGCATCAAATACGCTCCTCTTAGTCTCCTACACCGGCAGGTGGCTTCACGCATTGGAGAAGGAAATGGCAACCCACTCCAGTGTTCTTGCCTGGAGAATCCCAGGGATGGGGGAGCCTGGTGGGCTGCCGTCTATGGGGTTGCAGAGTCGTAAACAACTGAAGCGACTTAGCAACAGTAACAGCAGCAGCCACTCAGAAAGCCCAAAATGAAAGTAAGCATAGGGATAAAAGACAAAAACTCAACAAGAACAAGCAATACACCTATTTCTTAGGCTTTCCGAGTGAAACCTCAATCAACTTCCTTCCAAGAGACAAGCCTCTCGGAAATGATAAATAAGCAAGTCAGATACATGGGAGACTTAAGACTAATTACTGTTTCTTCCCTCATCAACAGCATCTTTTAAATCGGACTCATATTCCCTAAAGGAGAAAATCAGTCAACACTGAAGTTCTAGCTGAAATGAACGGCAGAAATGGCTTTCCGTACAGACGCTGGAGTATCAGACTGCGCAAAGACTCAGGAAAGTGAAAGTGAAAGTCGCTCAGTCATGTCCGAGTCTTTGCAACCCCATGGACTAGACAGTCCGTGGAATTCTCCAGGCCAGAGAACTGGAGTGGGTAGCTGTTCCCTTCTCCAAGGGATCTTCCCAACTCAGGGATGGAACCCAGGTCTGCTGCATTGCAGGCGGATTCTTTACCAGCTGAGCCCACCAGGAAAGCTCAAAGACTCAAGAGAAATACCAAATTCCTGACTGCTTTCATCTCACTCTCCTCCTCAAGGAAAAGAATATACAGACGCTGGAGTATCAGACTGCGCAAAGACTCAGGAAAGTGAAAGTGAAAGTCGCTCAGTCGTGTCCGAGTCTTTGCAACCCCATGGACTAGACAGTCCGTGGAATTCTCCAGGCCAGAGAACTGGAGTGGGTAGCTGTTCCCTTCTCCAAGGGATCTTCCCAACTCAGGGATGGAACCCAGGTCTGCTGCATTGCAGGCGGATTCTTTACCAGCTGAGCCCACCAGGAAAGCTCAAAGACTCAAGAGAAATACCAAATTCCTGACTGCTTTCATCTCACTCTCCTCCTCAAGGAAAAGAATAAAGGCAAACCAAACTAATGAAAGTAATTTATAAATCAATTAGGCCCCGAGGACTGCCACAGCGTCAGCTTCGGCCTACAGGGCATTCTCTGCCTCTGACCGTCCAATGTATAACCACCATCCTCTACCAAGCAGCCGGCAGCTTCCGCGATGTGGACGTGCCAAACCCCACTGCGCTGGACACAAGTGATGTGACCACTGCTGACGGTTTCAGAGGCTGCCTTCTTCGTTTTAAGGGCGCTTTTGCAAGTACCAGTGACAGCTGGCAGAGCTTGCGATGTATCCACCCAAGAGGGATCGCAGGAGTCCCTAGTGGGAAACATTGCTGCTGCTCCCAGGGATCCCGTGATGGTACAAATTCCACAGCTCGGTTTATCCAGCACGTCCTCTGGGCAAGCTGCCCAAAGCAGAGGGATTCCAGGACTGGGCGACGCCCGGTTTGGGTGGGAAAGCAGAGAATACGGAAACAACACGTGGAGAAGGCTCTCTGGAAGGCTGCCACCGACAGCAACAGACTTGATCATCACAGGCAGCTTTTTAAAGCTGATAGGCGTGTGCACGCTCCTGCGTGTGTACGGATATGCGTGTCACATGTGTGTGTATTCTTGTGCCTGAATGCGTGCGTGTGCCTCCCAGAGATGCACACTGCGTAGGGACCCACTGTACCAGTGCCCAGAGGGACGTGAGTTCATACATGTTCACGTGCGCTAGTGAACGAGCGGTGTGGGCATGTGCTCACAAGTGCACACGTGTGTCTGCGTGCACGAGCGTGTACTGAACGAGCGCTGTCCGTGTACGTGGGCGCGTGTGCCTTGTATCTGAGCCTGAGTGTGTGTGCGCACTGTCTGTCTGTCTGTCTGCTTTGCAGCTCTGTGTCCAGGTACCTCTCCAGCCTGGTTGATTCTCCTACATCACGTGGGCTCTTCGGCAGTGCTGAGCTCCCCGCACCCACCTCCACCCTCCTAAGAGGCCACCTCCTACACCCATGCTGACCCCCTATGACACCCACATTCTAAACTATCACAAACTAACAGACCCGTCATTCTAAACGATCAGAAGACACACACCATCTTCAGAATGAGGCATCAGGTGTGATCGTATCTAACTGCCAAGAAAACTCATATGATTAAAACTTGTAAATAACTTGAGAAAATGCTTCTGGAATACTGGTTAGTGAAAAGTTTGACGATATGGAAAGAAGGCTGTGACAAGCGTGAACAGCGTATTAAAAAGCAAATGTCACTTTGCCGACAAAGCCATGGCTCATGGTTTTTCCTGTGGTCATGTATGGATGTGAGAGTTAGACCATCAAGAACGCTGAGCACCGAAGAATGGATGTTTTGGAACTGTGGTGTTGGAAAAGACTCTTGAGAGTCCCTTGGACTGCAAGGAGATCCAACCAGTTCATCCTAAAGGAGCTCAGTCCTGGCTGTTCATTGGAAGGACTGATGCTGAAGCTGAAACTCCAGTTCTTTGGCGAACTGGATGCGAAGAGATGACTCATTGGAAAAGACCCCGATGCTGGGAAAGACTGAAGGCAGGAGGGGACGACAGAGGATGAGATGGTTGGATGGCATCACCGACTCAACGGACATGAGTTTCAGTAAACTCTGGGAGTTGGTGATGGACAGGGAGGCCTGGTGTGCTGTAGTCCATGGGGCACGGAGACTCGGATATGACTTGGTGAGTGAACAACAACGTTATAACACAGTATGAATTAAAGACCGACAGTTTCACTTAACATTGCTTGCATTTAAACTGATATAAAATACTAGAGAGAATAATCCCCTTCACTGTGTTAGAAGATGGACACTATTCCTATTTTTCTGTGTTAAAAATTAAACAAATAAATCAGTTCAGCCAGTCACTCAGTCTTGACCGACTCTTTGCCACCCCACGGACTGCAGCATGCCAGGCCTCCCTGTCCATCACCATCTCCCAGAGTTTGCTTAAACTCAACATCCATTGAGCTGGTGATGCCATCCAACAAATACATAAATATACAAAATATACAAATAATATATTTCAATGAACAAAAAGTCCACTCAAAATGGGAAGTTTCGACAGCTCTTCAACTCAGAAAACTGAGGGCAATCAAATGACTCTGAGAACACAAAGATGGCTGAGCAAAAGCGAAAGCATCAGGGAAAAACAAAGAGCTTTTGCTCAAGCTCCTATGTTTCTCCAGATTGACTCTCTATATTAAAAATCACATTGAATACTTCTGAGCTTGCATTAAAACCTGGTAAGTAAAGTCTGCAAACTAAACATCGAATCCAAAACAAACAAAAATATCTCTTTGAGTACTGCTTTCCAGGACTGGAAAACTGGCATTCCCTTGCACAGAGCGTTCAATGTACCATGACGCTAACCCTGGGATGACCTCCTTTCAGCTGACACAGGTGTCACCGAAGCCTGAAACAAATGCCAGGAACCACAGGAGCCCCAGGGTCTCACCGTTAGAGTCAGGCTGCTTGGGGTCTGGCTGAGGTTTTGAGTTCGGTGAGTCGGGGGACGCTCCGCCACCTGTGAAGGAGGGCAGTTACATGTATGAACACTCTGAGGTCAAGAAAGCAAAACATGCGTTTGCAAGTGTTGATGCTGAGTTCCAGTCGTGTCCGACTCTTCTGCGACCCCACGGACTGTAGCCCACCAGGCTCCTCTGTCCAGGAGATTCTCCAGCAAGAAGACTGGAGTGGGTTGCCATGCCCTCCTCCAAGGGATCTCCCAGACCCGGAGATCAAACCCACGCCTACTTATGTCTGCTGCCTCGGGCAGGCAGGTTTTTTTTTTTTTTTTAACCACTGGCAACACCTGGGAAGCACTTGCATACAGATAATTAAGTGGGAAATGGAAGTGTGCCCTTTGTCACGGCCGGGGACACCTTCTCGTGCTGGGGAGGCACGGGCACACAGCCACCTGCGGATCTGTGTCCGTCGGCATCCAACTATAATCCTTCACTTGGTGTATCTCCCACAGAAAATCAAGCAGATGGCTGGGCCAGCTGCAGAATGTGTGGAGACCAGTGCAAAGTGAAAAATGCATGTTGCATGTCTTTGCTCCAAACTGTACCAGGAATTTCAATACGGCAGCCACACTGAACCGGGAGCAAAGTGTGGCCTCTGTTTGTTCAACCAAAAATGGAGCCCCTTGTGAGCGTGGGGTTCCTGCGTGTTCCCACGTGCCTGTGAGGCCCAGCCCTACCAATGGTATTCAAAGTGCCTTATACACCCCAGAGACTCTAAGAGTTCTAAAACAAAAGTCGGTGTACAGATAAAAGCCAAAAACTCAACCACACAAACCATACACGTATTCCTCAGGGTTTCCCGGCGAAAACTAATTCGACGTCTTTAAGAGAGACACGCTCCTTTGAAATGATAAATGATCAATTCAGACACATAGAAGATTTAAGACAGCTTACTTACCATTTCCTCCACCATCAACGGCATCGTTTAAATCCCAGTTATCATTCCCTAAAGGAGAAAGATAGTGAATACTGAAGTTGTGCGTGAAATGAAGACCAGAAATGGCTTTCTATACAGACAGTATCAAGTTATCAGTCTGAGCAAAAACTCAACAGGAAAACCAAACTCCGACCGTTTTCACAGTCTTAGAAGCATGTAAGGTCAAGAAGAAAAATAAAAGGAAAAACTAAATCAAAATAATGAAAGCAACCTATCAATCAACTACGCCCCATGGGCCGATGGGAATTCCAAACTCTGCCTGCACAGAATTCTTTCCCTTAACTGGCCACCCTATATCCAACTCTCCCAAGTTGCCAATGACTTTCGCAATACAGATGTTATGATGTCAGAACGGATATCTGTGGCCAATCTGGGCTAGTGCCCACTGAAAAAGAGATTCCACTGACCCAGCTGTCCTCCATTAAAGGATATTTTATGTCCATAAAATGAAAAGACTCCTGAGGGTTTCAGATGCAGCCTTCTCAAAGACTCTTTTCCGAGTCCCAGCGACATCTGGGAGAGCTTGTGTATCCACCCAACGCGACTTACCGAGTTATCAGGAGATGCGACTGGGAAAGTGTTCCTGCCCCAGGGACCCCGTGATGAGACAAATTCCATCGTTCAAAATTATCCACCATCCTCTGGGCAAGCTTCCCGAAACAGAGGGTGGTTTCCGGGACTGGACCATGCAGAGTTTCGGTGGGAAACGGGGAACAGGGAAAGAACTCGTGGAGAAGGCTCTCTGGGATGCTGCCGCCAACGGCAACAGACTCGATCATCAGACACTGGTTTCCATCTGTATGTGTGCACGCTCGTGTGTGTGTGTGTTCGGATGAGTGGCTCCTCTGTCCGTGGGGTTCTCCGCGCAAGAATACTAGAGTGGGCTGCCATGCCCTCCTCCAGAGGATCGTCCCGACCGAGGGACAGAACCCAGGTCTCCCGCATTACAGGCAGATTCTTCACCATCTGAGCCACCAGGGAAGCCCAAGAATACTGGAGGTAGGTAGCCTATCCCTTCTCCAGGGGATCTTCAAGATCCAGTAACCCGAACTGCGGTCTCTTGCATTGCAGACAGATTTTTTACCAGCTGAGCTTCTAGGGAAGCCCGTTTGCCCATATTGATTCTCTATATTTACAATCTTACACTGTTTTTCTTTTTTTTTTATTTCCATTGCAATCTTGGAAGTAAAATCAGCAAACTAAACATTAAATCCACCCCCCCCCCCCGCAAAAAGGAAAGAAATCTTTTTGAATACTGCTTTCAAGACTGGAAAATTGGAATTCCCTTGCACAGAGCATTCACTGTAAGTGAAAGTGAAGTCACTCAGTCGTGTCCGACTCTTTGCGACCCGTGGGACTGTAGCCCGCCAGGCTCCTCCGTCCATGAGATTCTCCAGGCAAGAGTACTGGAGTGGGTTGCCATTTCCTTCCCCAGTTCACTGTAGGATCATGCTAACTCTGGAATGACCTCCTTTCAGCTGACACAAGAGGTCACCGAACTCTGAAACACACACACGGAGCCCCAGGAGCCCCAGGGTCTCACCAGAAGTGCCAGGCTGCTTGGGGTTTGGCTGAGGTTTTGGCTTCGGTGGCTTGGGTGACACTTGGTCATCTGTGGAAGAGGACAGTTGCAGTTATGAGCACTCTGAGGTCAAGAAACATGCATGTGTGGCTAAGTTGCTTCAGGCGTGTCTGACTCTCTGCAACCCCATGGACTGTGGCCTGCCAGGCTCCTCTGTCCATGGGATTCTCCAGGCAAGGATACTGGAGTGGGTTGCCGTGCCCTCCTCCAGGGAATCTTCCTGACCCAGGAAGTGAACCCCCGTCTCTCTGTCTCCTGCACTGGCAGGCGGGTTCTTTACCACTAAGTGCCATCTGGGAAGCATCTGCATACAGCTGGCTGACTGGACTGTGGGAAATGGAAGTGTGCCCTTTGTCACGGCCGGGGACACCTTCTCATGGTGGGGATACGTACAGGCAGCCACCTACAGATTTCTGTCCATCAGCATCCAGCTGCAATACTTTGCTTCCAACAGCAAATAAAGCAGATGGCTGAGCCCGCTACAGAATTTGTGGGTTCCAGTGCAAAATGAGAATGCATTTTGCATGTCCTTGCTCAAACTGTGCTCCCATTTTCAATACAGCGGCCACACAGCCTTCATTCGACCAAGGATGGAAGACCTACTGGGCGTGACCCCCCCAAACCCACGAGGCCAGCCCTGCCAAGGGTGTTTTCATTTTGTCTCATATCCCCTCAGACACCTTAAGTTCTAAATCAAAAGAAACAGACAAAAGCCAAAAGCTCAAAACCAGCAAACAAAAACACCCGTTCCTTAGGCTTTTCCGGGGGCAAACGCATTTGATTTAATTAAAAGAGAACAAGCCTCTTTGAAATGATGCAATAACCAGGTCAGACCCACAGGAGATTTAAGACAAGACTACTTACCGTTTCCTCCACCGCCAATGGCATCGCTCAAATCGAAGTCATCATTCCCTAAAGGAGAAAAAACAGTCAAGACTGAACTTCTGCATGAAATGAAGACCAGAAATGGCTTTCCACACAGAGAGTATAGAGTATCAGTCTGTATCAACCACAATACCAAACTCCGGACCGTTTTCACACCCTTCTTCTCTTCCAGGAAAAGAACCAAAGGAAAAATCAAAATCAAGAAAGGTATGTATAAATCAGTTATGGCCCCCCCGGACCAAGCTGGAATTCCGACTTCTGTCTGCAGACGATTCTTTCCCTGTTGACCGTCCACCCTGAAACCAACTCTCCCAAGATGCTCGTGACTTCAACAACGTAGATGTTATAATACAACGGAAACCCGTGGCCTCATTCAGCTTCACAACCGGTGAAAAAGTGACTCGGCAGACCCAGGCGTGCTCAATAAGATGATGTGACGTTTCAGAGGGTTGGAGGTTTTAGAGGTGGACTTCTTGAGTCCCAGAGACACCCAGGAGAGCTTCTGTGCCCACCCAGCACAAGTTTCTGAGCCATCTTGAGTCATGAGGAAACACCATCAGCATTCCAGGGAGCTCGTGATGGCCCACGTTTCCGCTGTCCAACACTGACTCAAGCCAGCATGTTCTGCACGCATGGGTGGGTCAAACACATAGTCACATGAGCAATGCTATCCGTGACTCACAACATTTCCCTGGGGGCTCAGACAGTAAAGAAATGGCCTGCAATGCTGGAGACCCGGGTTCGAGCCCTGGGTCAGGGAGACCCCCTGGAGAAGGCAACGGCAACCCATTCCAGCATCCTTGCCTGGACAGTCCCACGGACGGAGGAGCCTGGCGGGCACGCAGTTCACGGGCTTGCAGAGAGTCAGACACGACTGAGCAACTAACACTTTCACCTTTTTAAATGGGAAATCCAATAATTAAACGGAGCTGTTATATATACATATATATATTAAAATAAGTGATACGAGCTCGGTTAACTTTGGGCATTGATTGCATGCTGGGTGGCTAACCCCCAGTGAATCTGTGCGCGCGTACATGTGTGTGTGTGTGTGAGCTAAGACACTTCAGTTGTGTCCAACTCCTTGTGACCCCATGGACTGTACCCTACCAGGCTCCTCTGTCCGTGGGATTCTCCAGGCAAGAATACTGGACTGGAGTGGGTTGCCATGCCCTCCACCCGGGGATCTTCCCGACCCAGGGCTCGAACCTACGTCTCTTACGTCTCCTGAACTGGCAGGTGGGTTCTTTCCTACTAGCCCCACTTGGGAAGCTGCCCCCACACCCCAGTGAATCTGATCCTTAGGCAGTTCTGTCATTGGTCTCTGAATCTTGAGATTTTTCCAGAAAGGGTGAGTGACATCAGGTATGGTCCTCGTGGACACGGAGATCTGACTCTGCTTATGGGTTATAAGAGGGTCCCAGCTTCTAAAACTGCTCCTCCCAAGAGATGCGTAACAGACACTCGGCATAAAGAGACACTTCCCAGAGCAACTCGCCGAAGTGTCAGCGTCTGCTCGTTTACGGCCGCTGCTGGACGTGAGACATCACAGCGTCGCCCGAATATTAACCAGGCTGTATCCCTTGCGGGCATCTAGCCGTCCGCATCTCCCCCAGCTCCTGGCAAAAGCGGGGTGCACGACACCTTCTGTGCTGTGTTTTTGGACGCTGAGCATCTGTGCTTCTTACCGGGCGCCGGTTTTGGTGGAGGAAGAGTGGGTTTCTTGTCATCTGTGAAAGAGAAAAGACATTTCAGCCAGGACATCTGGCAGCTGAGAGACACAGTCAACCCTCCACGCTCTCCTGTTTCCTTAAAAAGAGTCAGCGAGGGGTGGTCTTCCCTTGGTGGCTCCAGGGGTTAAGATGCCCCTGCTAACGCAGGGGACACGGATTCAACTCCTGATCTGGGAAGATCCCACAAGGCAAGTAAGCCCACGCTCCCACAACTCTTGAATCACTTCAAGATCCAACTCTTGAATCCTGCGTGGCCTAGAACCCCTGCTCTGCAACAAGCGGAGCCCCCACAATGAGAAGCCCGTGTACGCCAATTAGAGAGTAATCCTCGCTCGCCAAAACTAGAGAAAGTCCACGCTCTGCCACACAGACCCAGCAGAGCCAAATAAATACATTTAAGAGAAAGAAAATAAAAAAGAGTCAGAGAATCTCTGAAGCATCACGTTTTCCAGACTGCTCAGCCAGTGGCCAAGGAGTGAAACAGGAAGCCCAGAGAACAGCTAGTTAGCAGCAGGACGCGGGGCAGAGATCGGGGGCTTTGCAGGAGCGGGGGCGCCGGGGGACAGTGGACCTCTGGCTAAAACTAAAAGGCTGTTCCGGTTTCTTAGGCGGAGCATGCTTCTGGCCACCTCGGACTCCCACCGAGGCTGACCCTCTGGGCACCAAGGCAGAGTGGGGCTGAGATCATCTGGACCACAGACACCTCCAGGGCACCTCTTCCCAGCAGCCAAGCAGAAGAAGGCTCCCACTGTCAAGAATAAGACTATTCCGCACCCCGCACTCTCGGTCGATGGCTTTTGGGAATGCTGCTGCTCTGGTGAGTTTTTCTGCTGCCTCTGCATCGGACCCCAGGAGTTAAACAGAGATGTCCTGGGATGGATCCTGGGCTCCCAGATTCAACAGGAGCCTCAGAATCTGACCTTCTTTACAAAGAGGGTCTCTGCAAGTAACATTGGTGAAGGTGGGGGTTCACGGTGGATTAGCACAGACCCTTACAGACGAGGGCCCTTACGAGGAGACTGGGAGACGGAGAGGTGCTGACGCCAAGTGGCCGCATGAAAGGAGACGCGGAGGCTGGGGAGATGCAGCCACACGGTGAGGGATGGAGTCAGTGTGACCCCGGCGGAGCAGCCCACGGGGGACCAGCTCAAGGAACCAGCCCACAAGGGACTAGTCCACAGAAAACCAGCCCCCAAAAGACCAGCCCACGGGAGACCTGTCCTCGGAAAACCAGCCCACGGGGGACCAGCCCACAGGAGACCAGGCCACAGAAAACCAGCCCACGGGGAACAAGTCCACAGAAAACCAGCCCCCAAAAGACCAGCCCACGGGAGACCTGTCCTAGGAAAACCAGCCCACGGGGGACCAGCCCACAGGAAATCAGCCCATGAGAGATCAGTCCACAGGAAATCAGCTCACCGAGGACCAGCCCACAGGGGACCACCCACTTCTCCAAGCGCCTGGCAATCCTGTGTGGCCTCCTGACCACCACAGAGTACATAAGTTATTCCACCAAAAAAAAAAGGATTAACGTATCCCGATGACAGCATCTCGATTTGCCTCAATAAACGTGAGTCTGGTGATCGCCGTTTAAGACGTGTTTCAAAAGATGTACTATATTCCAAGTCTATAAAATGCTTGCAATATGACTTACCATCAAGGGCGAGCGATAAATCAAAATCATCTGGGGAAAAAAAAAAAAGAGTCCAGTTAGTTACTAAAAATTAAATTCGGAAGGTAAGAAAACAATAAAAAGGGCGTGGTTTTGGAAGGTGGATCACGTGTTGAGTTCTCTCTTGCAATATTCACCCTGAAGCCTAAAAGTAAGAATGTGTTAGCTTATGTTTTAGACTGTCGACGATCTCCAGGTTTAACAGCAATTAAACTAGTGGGAAACCAGGATAATTCTGCACGTGAGTTATTCTAAAAAAAAAAGCAGGTCTTTCGAAATCGGCAAGGAACAACTTCCAGCACCGGGGTGGGCAGCCATTCCCTCCTCCAGGGGGTTCTTCACACCCCAGGGATCCAACCCACATCTCCCGCCTTGGCAGGTGGACTCTTCACCGTCCGAGTTACCAGAGAAGCCCAATTTCCAACACACAACAGAGAAAAACGTGGAGAGGAAAACCCTTGGCATAGCAACCTGTCTATAACTAAACAACCAAAACGTACTCCTGTAGGAACACCAGACAATCCAGAAAAGAGTAACTTTTCCTTTTCTTTCTCAACTGCTGCCGAGAAGGGGGAAACTGCTGTTATTCCACTGTTCTTCTATCCGGCTGCTGACTGCTTTATTGAAATTATGTCAACGCTACTTCTATTTCCAGTAAATGATGAAGAAAAGCAAAGGGAATTCTGCTGAGTGTCCGGTCAGCAGGAAGGAGAATGGTGGCCGAATGAAGGATCACTGTTCCGTTCAGTCCAGTCGCTCAGTCGTGTCCGACTCTTTGAGACCCCTTGGACGGCAGCACACCAGGCCTCCCTGTCCATCACCAACTGCCGGAGTTTACCCAAACTCGTGTCCATTGAGTCGGGGATGCCTTCCAACCATCTCATCCTCTGTCGCCCCCTTCTCCTCTCGCCTTCAATCTTTCCCAGAATCAGGGTCTTTGCAATTGCGCACAAATCAAAGATGACCCGCACCCCCCAACCTCAGGAAGTGCCGGGCATGTAACAGACCGCTTTCTTCCCCGGAGGCTCCAGACGGTCACGATATGTTCTGTCCTGCAGAATGTCACACAGAAAGACTAGAACCCCCTCCCGCTCCCCTCCTCTCTTGTGTGGATGTGGACAGGCGGGCAGCTGTGTGTGCTGAGTGAGAGTGTGTGTCTGTGTGTATCTGTGACCATTTATAGAGTGGCTTGGGCCTCCCTGGCGGCTCAGATGGCAAAGAATCTGCCTGCAGTGCAGAAGACATGGGTTTGATCCCTGGGTTGGAAAGACCCCCTGGAGGAGGGCATGGCCACGCACTCCAGTATTCTTGCCTGGAGAACCCCATGGATAGGGGAGTCTGGCGGGGCTACAGCCCACGGGGTCGCAGAGTCAGACAAGACTGAGCGACTTTCACGCTCTTGGGATCCTCGGGGGTTGGTGTGTAGGTGTGTGGTTTGGGGTGTCTGCGCGCGTGTATCCGTATATAGGTACGTGTGCTTGCTTTGTGTGTGTGTGTGCAAGTGTGTCTCTAAATGCAGTGTGACGTGTGGATTTGTGGTGTGTGTACAGGCGGGGATTCCTATGCCGATGTGTGCAGTTTGGGTGTGTGCCCATGTGTATGCGTAGAGTTTGGGGCCGTGTGTCTCTGTGTGTGATTTTTTTCCCCATGTGTGTATTAAGAACAGGCAGACAGATATTATTTTAAAAAAAAAAAGAACGTAGTCATGCCATCTGCGGCCACGTGGGTGGACCTGGAGCCGATTATACTCAGTGAAGTCAGTCAGACAGAGAAAGCCAGATATCAGGTATCACTGACGTCTAGGATGTAAAAAAAACTGTTATGCCAGTGAGGCTATTTATAAAACCAAAACAGGCTCAGAGACACACACAACAAACCTGCGGTTCCCAGAAGGCAGAATTGCTGGTGGGGCAATGAATAAGGAGTTTAAGACTCAGACACATACTCTCCTACATCTGGGGCTTGCCACGTGGCTGGGACGGTAAAGCCCCCGCCTCCCCACGAAGGCAACGCAGGGTCGATCCCTGGGTCGGGAAGACCCCGTGGAGGAGGGCAGGGCGACCCACTCCAGTGTTCCTGCCTGGAGCATCCCACGGACGGAGGAGCCTGGCGGGCTACAGTCCACGGGCTCGCAGAGAGTCAGACACGAGGGAGCGAGGAAGACGTTAGCCCTGATGCATATGCGTGCCCTGCAGCTGCGCGCTCACGGGTGCGAATACGTGCGCGCGCGCATGAATACACATTGAACGACTGCTGTGTGTGTGTGTGCGTGAATACGCATTGAACGAGTGCTGTATGTGCGTGTGCGCGCGCGTGAATAAGCACTGAACAAGTGCTGTGTGTGTGTGCACACGCGTGAATAAGCATTGAACAAGTGCTGTGTGTGTGTGTGAATACGCATTGAACAAGTGCTGTGTGTGCGTGAATACGAATTGAACAAGTGCTGTGTGTGTGTGCGCGTGAATACATATTGAAGGAGTGCTGTGTGTGTGTGTGCACACGCGTGATTACACATTGAACGAGTGCTGTGTGTGCGTGAATACGATTGAACAAGTGCTGTGTGTGTGTGCGTGAATACATATTGAAGGAGTGCTGTGTGTGTGTGTGTGTGTGTGCACACGCGTGATTACACATTGAACGAGTGCTGTGTGTGCGTGAATACGAATTGAACAAGTGCTGTGTGTGTGTGCGCGTGAATACATATTGAAGGAGTGCTGTGTGTGTGTGTGCACACGCGTGATTACACATTGAACGAGTGCTGTGTGTGCGTGAATACGCATTGAACAAGTGCTGTGTGTGTGTGCGTGAATACATATTGAAGGAGTGCTGTGTGTGTGTGTGTGTGTGTGCACACGCGTGATTACACATTGAACGAGTGCTGTGTGTGCGTGAATACGCATTGAACAAGTGCTGTGTGTGTGTGTGCGTGAATACATATTGAAGGAGTGCTGTGTGTGTGTGTGTGCACGCGCGTGATTACACATTGAACGAGTGCTGTGTGTGTGTGCGTGAATACGTACTGAACCAGACCACGCGCCTTCTGTCTGAGCGGGTGTGCACACACTGCCTTCCTGCTTAGCGGCGCCCACTGCAGCCTCTGGTAGACGCCCAGCCGGGATGGTTCTCTACCGGTCACCTGGGCGGCGTCTCCACATTGACCAGGCCCCCACTCTCCCCGGAGGCTGCCTCCTGTCTCCCTACCCCGACTTCGAGAAGCTGTCGGCTCCCGAGTGCCTCCTACCTCGGCGAGGAGAGAGGGGAGGCCCACACAGACGCCGGCCCCCCGCAGCCCCACCCCAGCGGTCGTGGAGGCGGGGCAGGCTGTCCACATGGATAGAAGCTGAGTGCCCAGTGCAGACCTCGGAGGCAGAAACCTTCAAGGCGGTTCGGTCGCTGCAGAGCATGGCAGGTCCCCAGCCCGCGGGCCGGAAGCCTGCAGCGCGTCTGTGGTTTGCAGGCGGTGTCCCCGAAAGCCTCCAGATGTGCTGAAGGAGCAGGCGGGGGGGGCACCCCATGACTCAGACGCGGTGTGGCGGGCCCCGGAGGGGACAGCGGGCCATGAATCACGCCCAGCATCCTCCCCATCGCGCTAGGCCAGCTGGTCTCCTTCCTTCCGTCATCCCATCCTCCCGAGACCCTGGCCGTCCCCAAGGCCTGTGCGCTGGGCTCCTCATGGGGAGCATCGTCTGGGGCTTCACCTGCTACAGAAACCACCAGTCTGTGCCCCTAATAACCACTGAGCCTCTGGGTGCCCAGCACCGAGCTCGAGGCCACGGTCCAGCTTCCCTGGAATCCTGCCAGGGTGACACGCGGACACACAGCAATGGGAGGACCGGCAGACCAGGAACACCGAGGTCTCAGCAATGATCAGTCACCTCATGGGCGCAGGACTCCGAACCACCTCCACGGCGGCATCTCCCAGCTGTCCAGGGAGCCCCCCAGAGAGCCCTTCTCCAGCACCACGGGGGACAAGCAGCCATTCTCCAGAGCTCAGCCCTCTTCCCGCTCGGTATAGACGCCGCAGGCGTGATTACAATGGATTAGATCCAGCGGCGGTTACAGAGGTGAAGCGTAAGCTGGAGAGAAGTTTGCGGGGGCACATGGGATCTCAGGGGAAGCCAGCATCAGCCTTCACAGAGGCGGACAGGGAAGCTTGCTTCTGCAGCCAGAGTGCGCAGTCCACACCCCAGGCGACACTCACCTTCTTCCCCAGCCCTGAGTCCCCTTATCTTGTAGGAACGCAGAGATGACAAGCCACAGCCTGGTGATAACCTTATAAGGAGTCTGCTGCTACGGCTAAGTCACTTCAGTCATGTCCGACTCTGTGCGACCCCATAGACGGCAGCCCACCAGGCTCCCCCGTCCCTGGGTTTCTCCAGGCAAGAACACTGGAGTGGGTTGCCATTTCCTTCTCCAATGCATGAACGTGAAAAGTGAAAGTTAAGTCGTTCAGTCGTGTCTGATTCTTAGCGACCCCCTGGACTGCAGCCCATAAGGAGTCTAGCTGTCTATTCACCTTATCTATCATTTATGTATCATTTATGTGTGATCATTCAGCTAAGATCTATCCCCTGCAGAAGGGAAAGGCACCCACTCCCAGGATTCTGGTCTGGAGAGTTCCTCGGACTGTACAGTCCATGGGGGTCGCAAAGAGGCGGACACGACTGAGCTACTTTCACTTTCAAGATAGTTCAGTTCAGTCGCTCAGTCATGTCCGCCTCTTTGTGACCCCATGGACTGCAGCACGCCAGGTCTCCCTGTCCATCACCAATTCCCGGAGTTCACTCAGACTCCTGTCCATCGAGTCAGTGATGCCATCCAGCCATCTCATCCTCGGTCGTCCCGTTCTCCTCCTGCCCCCAGTCCCTCCCAGCATCAGTCTTTTCCAATGAGTCAACTCTTCGTGTGAGGTGGCCAAAGTACTGGAGTTTCAGCCTCAGCATCATTCCTTCCAAGGAACACCCAGGACTGATCTCCTTCAGAATGGACTGGTTGGATCTCCTTGCAGTCCAAGGGACTCTCAAGAGTCTTCTCCAACACCACAGTTCAAAAGCATCACTTCTTTGGTGCTCAGCTTTCTTCACAGTCCAACTCTCACATCCATACATGACCACAGGAAAACTTCAAGATCTCTCTATATTCATCCATCCATCCAACTGTCCAGTCATTACATCCATCCATCTAACTGCCCAATCATTGCCTCTATTGCCTTATCTATTATCTATCATGGGCATGCATCCTGTCCGTCATCTATAAATCTATAACCCATCATCCATCCATCAATCATCAATCCCATCTGCCAAGGGCTGCCTCAGTCCAGCCAGGCCCTGCGTGCTGTGCTAAGTCGCTTTAGTCGCGTCTGACTTTTTGTGACCCCGTGGACTGTAGCCCGCCAAGCTCCTCTGCCAACAGGGATTCCCCAGGCAAGAAGACTGGAGTGGGTTGCCATGCCCTCCTCCAGGGGATCTTCCCGACCCAGGGATGGAACCTGGGTGTCCCGCATGGCAGGCAGATTCTTTACCAGCTGAGCCGCCAGTGAACCCCAATTAGGCTAGCGGTCCTTAACTCAGTCCTCAGCACAGTGGCAGGGGTGGGGCCTGCCCTCATGGGCAGGCAAGCACCCCATCCCCGTGACTTCTCCCTCCATGAACCACCCCCCCGGCCCGCTCTCAGACCTACCCAGGCCCTTTCTCTTCCTCCTACACTGTGTGACCCCTCGTTCGAGCACTGAAGACTTCACCTCCCTAGCTCCCTTTGTCCAGCAAGGCTTCATTCTGTGCCACAGTCCTCAGCACAGTGGCGGGGGTGGGGCCTGCCCTCATGGGTCAGGCAAGCACCCCATCCCCGTGACTTCACCCTCCATGAACCCACCCCCGCCTGCTCTCAAACCCACCCAGGCCCTTTCTCTTCCTCCTACACCGTTTGACCCCTGGTTCGAGCACTGAAGACTTCACCTCCCTAGCTCCCTTTGTCCAGCAAGGCTTCATTCTGTGCCCAAGATGAGGGCATATTGAGCCTCCATGGATCACTGACCTCTAAGACCAGAGAGCCGGCCACAGCAGATGGTGACGGGCAACCCTTGAATTCTCGCCCTGCAGAGAGAAATCTGCACGCCTCCTCACCGGCCCCAGAGGCAGCATCATCTGCTTGCTGTCTGTCTACCCCTAACGCAGTCCACCGCGCTCTTGCGGTCACACCACCACGATGCTTCTGATCGCTTTGCAAAGGGGCAGAGT